>JAWQRP010002981.1:0-14280 GCA_033557875.1 Quadriops clusia | reverse complement strand
GGTCCAGGTTAGACAAAAGGACACAAAGTCTAGGAGAGCAGTTTCGGTTATTACAAATAGGGTGGAGATCGGTTAAATCAGTTTAAATAGATCAGGATTAGGAGATGATTCGTTACGAGGTCAAAACTGACCAGTAACTGCCTTTACCCACAGTCGTTGCTTCTTCACCTTTACGTACACATTCACATTCGTACACATTCACATTCTTCCCTTTTTGCTATACCAAACAGGGATCGGGTAAATGGTCGACCAAAAAAAGTCTCGCTCGCGGATTTCCGCAGTTTCATTGAATAATTCGAGGCACACGCGATCTCCAGTACGAAATCAACAAAGTGGTGAGTCAATGGCCCCAACGAAAGCGAGAGTGTTTTAGAGGTCTCTTACGTACCCCCTGACTCGGAGCTTACATGCCCTCAGCCGAGGGCTTTAAATCGAAAACAAGGAGAGAGGAGAAAGCTCGATGCTCGGACTCTCTCCGGCCTACCCTAAGCTCGCGACATGGACCGACCCAATTACGACCTCCAGATTATTTTGCGTTACACGTTCGTACATAATTGATACATAATAAAATTAATGCGAGAGTAGGTACAGGGCGTCTATAGTAATGTGGGTAACTAATTATTACTAAATATTAATATAACTAATTACTAAATATTACAATTAATGACTAAATATTACTTGCTTTTGGTAGTACCTACGAAAATCCGAAAATACGTTTCGTTTCTCTTGGTTGAGTCATTTAACTATGAAATAAACAAAAAGAAGAACGCATCTTTTTTACTTGACGTCGCGTCATTTAGAAACAAATAAATGTGTAATTATTTCCAAATCATTAATTATTTATTATTAATTATTATTAACAATTTATTATCAATTATTATTAATAATTTATTATTCATTATTAATAACTAATAATTAAATATAAGTTTAATTAATAATCAAATACAGATTCAATCAAATCTTTTCAACTTTTCTGTAGCACACAATTTTACATTCTAAACCATTCAGATTTATGTTTAACAATAATTTCCTAATTAATAAAACATATAATAAAACTATTTTCCAAATTATTAGAACGTATAATAATTTTGATTTAAATGATTGGCACTTCGAGCTCGCTCGCTTCGCTCGCTCGCCGCCTCGCGCCTTCGGCGCTCGTTGTTTAAGACAGTTAACTGGAGCGTTTAACGTTCAGTTGTATGTTACCCAAGATGTAAGATCGCTATTAATTATATAATTAATACATTATTAAGTTATTAATAAATTATTAAATTAATAATAAATTATTGATAGACTATTAAATTATTAATAAATTATAAAATTATTAATATAAATTATTAAATTATTGATAGATTATTATATTATTAATAAATTATTAAATTATTAATAATTTCTTAATTTGCTAATCATTTATTATTAAATACAAGTTTAATTTTCCTCTTCAACTGACAATTAGATTATTAAATTATTAATAAATTCTTAAATGATTAATTATTAAATACTATATAAGTTAATTAAAGAAGTTTCCTGGACTACTGTTTATTATTTAATGTTAGCTTCTTGGGAGTAAGTCCGCGTTTGTTCAATAAAACAATTAAAATGTGCCTGCACATTTTAATTGTTTTATTCAACAAACACGGACTTACTCCCAAGAAACTAACATGAAATTAAATATAACTTTAATCTTCCTCTTCAATAGATTTGTAATAAAAATATCTGAATCATCAGGTTGTATAATATTATTTTGTTGTACAATATTATTTTAAAATTATTGGCATGATGCGCTCGCTCGCTTCACTCGTTTTTAATACAGTTAACTGGAGCGTTTAACGTTCAGTTTCATGCTACCCAAGAAGTAAAATCACAATTAATTATTAAATTAATAATAAATTATTTAATTATTGATAGATTATTAAATTATTAATAATTTCTTAATTTGTTAATCATTTATTACTAAATACAAATTTAGTTTTCCTCTTCAATAGACATGTAATAAAAATATCTGAATTATTAAGTCGTATAATATTATTTTGTTGTACAATATTACTGTAAAATTAATGGCATGATGAGCTCGCTCGCTGCCGCGCGCCTTCGGCGCTCGTTTTTAATACACTCAACTGGAGCGCTTAACATTCAATTGCATATTACTCAAGATGTAAGACAACAATTAATTATTAAATAATTAATTAATTATTAAATTAATAATAAATTATTGAATTATTAATAAATTATTAATGTAATAATAATTATTGAATTATTAATAAATTATTAATGTAATAATAATTATTAAATTATTAATAAATTATTAAATTATTGATAGATTATTAAATTATTAATAATTTCTTAATTTGTTAATCATTTATTATTAAATACAAGTTTAGTTTTCCTCTTCAATAAACATGTAATAAAATTATCTGAATTATTAGGTTGTATAATATTATTTTGTTGTACAATATTTGTTTAAATTATTGGCAGGATGCGCTCGCTCGTTTCGCTCGCGCGCCGCCTTGCGCCTTCAGCGCTCGTTTTTAATACACTCAACTGCAGCTTTTAACATTCAGTTGCATGTTAGCCAAGATATAAGACCATAATTAACTATTAAATTATCAATAAATTATTAATAAATTCGTAAATTATTATTAAATTATAAATAAATTATAAAATTATTAATAAATTATAAAATTATTAATAAATTATTAATCATTAATTATTAAATACAAGTTTAATTTTTCTCTTCAATCGACATGTAATAAAAATATCTGAATCATTAGGTTGTATAATATTATATTGTTGTACAATATTATTTTAAAATTATTGGCATGATGCGCTCGCTCGCTTCACGAGCTCGCCGCCTCGCGCCTTCGGCGCTCGTTTTTAATACAGTTAACTGGAGTGTTTAACATTCAGTTGCATGTTTGACAAGATGTAAGATCACAATTAATTATTAAATTATTAATAAATTATTAAATTAATAATATATTATTAAATTATTGATAGATTATTAAATTATTAATAGTTATTAAATTATTAAGAAATATTAAATTATTGATAGATTATTAAAATATTAATAAATTATTAAATTATTGATAGATTATTAAATTATTAATAAATTATTAAATTATTGATAGATTATTAAATTATTAATCATGAATTATTAAATACAAGTTTATTTTTCCTAATCAATAGACATGTAATAAAAATATCTGGAGTATTTAACATTCACTTGCATGTTACCCAAGATGTAACATCAACATAAATTATTAAAAAATTATTAAATTAATAATAACTTATTAAATTATTGATAGATTATGAAATTATTGATAGATTATATTAAAATAATAATAATAAATTATTAAATTAATAATAAATTATACAGTTGTTAATTAATTATTAAATTAATAATAAATTATTAAATCATTAATAATTATTAATAAATTATTAAATAATGAATAATTATTAATAAATTATTAAATAATGAATAATTATTAATAAATTATTAAATAATGAATAATTATTAATAAATTATTAAATAATGAATAATTATTAATAAATTATTAAATAATTAATAATTATTAATAAATTATAAAATTATTAATACCTACTACTACCTTGATATAAATCTGAGGATGCGAAGGCCGCAGGCCGATAATGTTGGCAAGACATGAGGGTCGCGCCCTAGATTTTTTATACGTCTTTAATCCTTTAATTGCCATATTTTTTAACTTTCTTATTTCTTTTAATATGTTATTCTTTAACTGTCTTATTTAAAGCCTTAGATTTTTACGACGTCTTTAATCTTTTAATTGACTTATTTTTTTAACTATCTTATTTAAAGCCCTAGGTTTTTGATACGTCTTTAAACCTTTAATTGTCTTATTTTTTTAACTGTTTTATTTTTTTAAATATGTTATTCTTTAACAGTCTTATTTAAAGCTCTAGATTTTTGGCGTATTTCTTTTACTATATTATTTAAAGCCAAAGAACCGCGACCCTCATGTCTTGTATTCTGGTGTTAATCCGAGGAAGTGAAGGCCGCAGGCCGATAGTGTTGGCAAGACATGACGGTCGCGCGAAGCGCGACCCTGATGTCTTGTGTGGCGAGCGAGCGAGCGCCTACTATCTTGATGTTAAGCCGAGGATGCGAAGGCCGCAGGCCGATAGTGTTGGCAAGAACTGAGGGTCGCGCGTAGCGCGACCCGAATGTCTTGTGCGGCTCGCGAACGAGCGAAGCGAGTAAGCGAGCACATCCGAGGCTAAATTCGAGAAACTTAAACACAACGTTTTTAATCCTGTAATTGTCTTATTTTTTAAACTATCTTAATTCTTTAAATATGTTTTTCTTTAACTGTCTTATTTAAAGCTCTAGATTTTTGACTCATCTTCAATTGTTTAACTCTCTTATTTATTTAACTGTCTTATTTAAAGCCCTAGATTTTTGATACGTCTTTAATCTTTTAATTACCATATTTTTTAACTTTCTTATATCTTTAAATATGTTATTATTTAACTGTCTTATTTAAAGCTCTAGATTTTTACGACGTCTTTAATCTTTTAATTGACTTATTTTTTTAACTATCTTATTTAAAGCCCTAGGTTTTTGATAGGTCTTTAAACCTTTAGTTGTCTTATTTTTTTAACTTTATTTTTTTAAATATGTTATTCTTTAACAGTCTTATTTAAAGTTCTAGATTTTTGATACGTCTTTAAACCTTTAATTGTCTTATTTTTTTAACTCTTTTATTTTTTTAAATATGTTATTCTTTAACAGTTTTATTTAAAGCTCTAGATTTTTGGCGTATTTCTTTTACTATCTCATTTAAAGCAATAGAACCGCGACCCTCATGTCTTGTATGGCTCGCGAACGAGGCGAAGCGAGTGAGCGATCGCCTACTATCTTGATGTTAATCCGAGGAAGCGAAGGCCGCAGGCTGATAGTGTTGGCAAGACATGAGGGTCGCGCGAAGCGCGACCCTCATGTCTTGTGTGACTCGCGAGCGAGCGCCGACTACTTTGATATTAATCCGAGGATGCGAAGGCCGCAGGTCGATAGTGTTGGCAAGACATGAGGGTCGCGCGTAGCGCGACCCTCTTGTCTTGTGTGGCTCGCGAACGAGCGCCGACTATCTTGATATTAATTCGAGGATGCGAAGGCCGCAGGCCGATAGTGTTGACAAGACATGAGAGCCGAATGTTTTGTGTGGCTCGCGAACAAGCGAAGCGAGTGACCGAGTGTTTCTGGAACTAAATATATTTGTTTAAGAGTATCTTAATAATAATAACGGTTAATCGATTGATTCATTTTTTGCTCGTATGAGATTAAACCTCCTTGGACGAGTTGGAAACTGATCGCATATTCCCGGCTCCGAGAGCACGAGGAAGGCAAAGGAGCCCTCAGCACACACCTCGAGCTTTGGTAGAAGTTTTAATAATCCCGTCCAACGTTGCTATTCTTATCGATCCGCTAGAATAGTGAGTCTCATTCGCGTAGGTTAGTAAGAGAGAACAGAGAGTCGTTCCGAGCCGAGTTGAGCCAAACTGAGGGTAAGTTCGATTCATTAAAAATGGAGCGCCTCTAATATCCGTGAATGGTCTTTTGATATTTTTCCTTTCATGTCATAGACTGTACTCACTCGGTCCTGCTCGTCTGCACTCGAGGAAATCAGATACTCTCTGATGGGTATAGGGGTTTGAAAAACGCATCATGTTGAGAAATACATATTGAGAAACAGATTGAAAAACACATATTGAAAAATACATTTTGAAAAATACTTTTTGAAAAACACATATTGAAAAACGCAACTTATTTAACAATGTACAATACTTACCAACAACAAAATTGAACTATATTATAGAAGTAAACGTTAAATTAAATAAGGAAATAAGTAATAAAACGAAATAAATAATAAAACAAAATAAATAATGAAACACAATAAATAAAAAAACAAAATAAATAGTAAAACAAAATAAGTAATAAAACAAACTAAGTAATGAAACAAAATATATAATAAAACAAAATAAATAATAAAACAAAATAAATAATAAAACAAAATAAATAATAGAACAAAATAAATAATAAAACAAAATAAATAATAAAACAAAATAAATAATAAAGCAAATAAAAATGTAAACAACAGAAAAATTTTCAAGGACAATCGAAAAAGCCCATATCGAGAGAGTGTTGCGAAAGTAGTTATTACAAGATCACAGCGCAGACCATCTGGAAAACAAAAAAGGAAGAGGAAGAAAACAGGAAGGGGGCCACCCTCTTCTTATTTCATGATTCGGTTGGACAGAAAAATCTATTTGGTATAAATCGAATTGATGGACGTCGCCGTAGGTTTTAGCTCCTCAGGTTTTCCCTGCAAATGCAATTTTACCCCGACTTTCACGTCTCGAGCTCTACGAGCGTTCCCTTTGATACCTTCCAAAATTATGCATTATACATTCTTATAAAAATTCCTGCACAAAAATGCAACCGTTAATATGCAACAATTTCAGCAGTAACGGAAAAAATTCTACGCGCATTCTTAGAGTGAGCATTATAATATAAAAATATGTTAAATAAATACGTTTTAAGCATGTCAAAATATTTTGATGTTAAGTTGCCCGAAGGATGGCAGCAATAAATAATAAAAGGCATGTGATGGAGCGAGAGCGAAGGCCGAGAGGGGGAGTCGTCGTCGCATTCTGGTTTATTGAAAACGTTACTTGCTCCCAGCAGATGTTTGCGGCACGCGACATTTTTATCAGTGTTGATTGTGTCCGATGTTATTTCATCTGCCAAGCAAACCGTTCGTGGAGCACCTTTTTACCTGACCTAATCAGAAGTTTATTGTAAAGCTTCGGATACAATGTGAGCGATTGGCGATCCGTCTGAACTGTAATGCACTTTGTGCCTGAACTGAGTTCGACGGGAACTTTGGACTGTAGACAAAGCTCATGGACCATTCGGCAAATGCCCAAAAGTCATAAATTTGGGAATTCTAAAAGAACCGGGCAATTACTCAGGATGGGAGCCGATTTGGGCTCAAAGACTGGTTGACGTGAAGTTTAGCCGATTTGATTTGGATCTTTTGAACGGATCATTTAAGATACGTCCTTGCTTTTAATCTTATTTATAGAGAGAGTTTTCTCATGGAGTTGATCTATTGTTGTAAGGAAGTATATGATGCTGATTTTATTATGAGAGGAAAGCTTGTAATAAGAAAGGTTTTAATAAGAAAGCTTGTAGTAAGAAAGTTTGTAGTAAGAAAGTTTGTAGTAAGAAAGTTTGTAGTAAGAAAGCTTGTAGTAAGAAAGCTTGTAGTAAGAAAACTTGTAGTAAGCAAGCTTATAATAGGAGAGCTTATAATATGAAAGCGTATAAGAGGAAAGTTCAGCGAAAGTGCCATCTAGAAGAATCGCCAACAGGGCTTGATCGCGAATTTGCAACGTTGCCATTGCAGCAGGGGTGCGTGCAACAGGGTAGGTGCATCGAGATGGATCCGACGAATTTATCGCCACTAGAGAAAAACATCACGGAGAAGTGTTATCCATTTACTTTTTCTTCAAAATATGGTTGCCTCCAGTGCACAGTCTCCTTCGGTACAAAGAAGAAGAAGAAGACTATCCAGAAGATCCTTGAATCAGGATCGTTTCGGGAATAAGGAAAAGGACTAGAGGGAAAGCAACCACTAACAGTGGCATTGGTGTACGTTGGAGCACACGGTTTAGATCGATAAGACCGAGTGCACTGATGACTCACCACACAACAACCCCCTTGCTGCTTTGCCCCTCAGCGGCGTGTGCAGCCGGAGGACGAGAAGGAAAGCATCAGCCACGCACCTTCTCGCCGTCCCGACGCCCGACGACGCTCTCGCTGCTCTCTGAAAAAATCAATCCGCCGGACTGCGACGCGAATGCCAAATGTCAAATGTTGCTGCACTAATTCAAGGGTAGTTTGCCAATACGTCACGACAGACACTGTGTATCTAGCCTTACGATTACGGACCTAATTTACCATCAATCGTATGTATCTACTCGCTTCAAGGAATCTTGTCGATATGTCTGACTCAAAGTAATTTGAATTCATTAATATAACGTTCAACAAAATGAAATCTGCAACAAAATGGAATCTACAACAAAATGAAATCTACAACAAAATGAAATCTACAACAAAGTGAGTCTGCAACAAAGTGAAATGATATGAAAGAAATGAAATGAAAGAAATGAAGTGAAAGAAATGTATCCCACCTTCTCTTCGGCAAGGCAACGAAAAATGCGCTTCGGACGAGATGCAATCTCAATGTTGATGGTGACAAACAGTTAAAGTAGCCGTAGTTAATTTAGGAAATGAATTGTTAAATCTAACAGAGTTGAACATGCATCCGACTGTGGACTTCCTCTGTAAAAGTATCTCATCGCTAAATTATATAATGTTCTAGATTTAAAAATTGCTGCCTCGAATCAATTTGTTGCGTATTTTTAGACTTATCCGACGTTTGTGCGACCGCTCGAGAAGTTTGCCGAAGAGATCGGCGAAATCGAAAAGTTCGACGAATCTAAAAATTCCAAAAGATCAGGGAAAAGACCCGCAGAAAAGAGCCGCGAATTCAACGAACGATAGCGCGACCCGCTCCATCCACCATAAATTATCATCAGTATCATCTAGCCCTATTATGTATTTTTGTTCTTTCAAAATGCGTTTTGGCATTATGCGTAATTGCAGCGGGCCAGACGAGGTGGTCGCCAGTGTTAGGGCAACTTGCAGGGGACCGCGATTGCCATCGAAAGTCGCAACTCGAAGACAAAGCGAACATTCGTCTGGTCCACTCCGAGCACACAAACAGCTGGCACAAACTTTATTCAGCGTTCACTAAAACGCAGCTGTTGAGCTCTTTGCCGGTCCGTATACCTGGCGTATAAGCATATAATATGGCATATGTTGAACCCGGCAAAAGTAGTTGTCAGTTGCGACGATATTTTATTTCTTGCACGGTACAAAATAAATAATCAAACGCGCCACGGACGCACGCGGACGTTACGAAACCATCCGCTGCGATTCCCCACATACACACTACTAATTTTTAAACTTTTTTTTTTAATTTTAGTCATTTAGTTTTGCACCATTTTATTCCTCATCCTTTCTTCCTCTTTCCGCGACTTAAAAAGAGCAATCCCTATTAAAAGGCTCAATTAAGAAGCCATACGTAGTCCCCCTAAAGGGGTAGTTCAGTACAACCCCGTTCGTCCTAAATAGACCTACTCCTAAACAGACCTATTCCTAAACAATCCTCTTCCTAAATAGACCTACTCCCAAACAACCTGCTGAAACCCTGTGCGATAAAAAGTTAAAAGGGGTGAATTTTCTGTGTACATTGATGATTTGTTTCAACATTTCTGCCAAGTGCACGACGCTATATAGTTGGAAAAGCTGAGTCAAAGAGATTTCCAGGACCCCCAATCAATTCCTTTTCGCATGCCTGAACCTACACGCGAGCTTCCAGTCTTTTCGATATTGTTCGTGCTTGTAACTGTTTTTCCCGAATTTGTCATAATATGCTATCTTGCTGCTCTAATCCCGCGTTGAAGTCACCACATTCTGGGATTTCTCGTGCGTCGATTGATTGTATTTTAAGATGATTCATCTATCTTTATGGATTACTATTTTTTTTTCGATGTTTATTTTGTACTACTACTTATGATTTATTATTATGTATTTAACATTTATTCTATATTCACTACTTAATATTACATTTGTTTTGTTTTCATCTTTACTTAATATTACATATTTAAGATTTTATCTTCAATATTTAAAATTTTATCTTCTCTACTTATTATCTTCATTTCAAATATTATTTAAATTTCGTTATTAAGCTTAACATTCGTCTTTACTATGCACGTTGTGATAGGTCCGACATTTCTGCTCGCGAGTGTACCTCTCACTCTCTCTCGCGTAAAGCCAGGGTTCTCGCGCACTCACACACTCGCGCGAATTCAGGCATTAATGTAAAACGAACGATGTCACTTTCATTCGCTATCGATCGACTCTGTTCAACTGGCTTGCTTGTGTGTGCGTCTGTATATATGTATATGTATTTGTATGTATGTATGTGTGTGTGTGTGTGTGTGTGTGTGTGCAAAAGTTGCATGTACGCACCAACACACGGGGTTGCTCAAACTCATATATGCCACCGTGCTTTTGTGTGACGCGTACGCTCCACATTCAGGAGGCCGACGGGAATTATGGAACAAGCAAAGTGCGTATGATTGATGCAAAGATGGATTGAACTGAAAGGATTGAACTAGTTGGATTGAATTAGTTGGATTGAATTAGTTGGATTGAAATAGTTGGATTGAACCAAATGGATTCGACCAAATGGATTAAACCAGATGTATTGAACCAGATTGATTGAACTAAATAAACTAAACTAAATAAAATAGAAACTACTCAAAGATGTAGCAAACAAAAATTGAGAAAGGAAATACATTTTCTTAAAATATTAATTAAAAAATAAAATAAAAATATATTCAGCTTCGAAAACACTCATGAAAGTAGTAGCTGCTCGCTCACTCGCTTCGCTCGTTCGCGAGCCAACACGATCTGCCTGCGGCCTTCTCAATCTCGAATAAAAAATTATTGAGTTGCTCGCTAGCTTTTAATACACTTAGTTGGAGCTTCATATATGTAACGTAATAGGCACTCGTTCTCGAGCCAAACAAGACATGAAGGTCGCGCTTCGCGCGACCCTCATGTCTTGCCAACACTATCGGCCTGCGGCCTTCGCCTCCTCGGATTTATATCAAGGTAGTAGGCGCTCGCTCACTCGCTTCGCTCGTTCGAGAGCCACACAAGACATTCGGGTCGCGCTTCGCGCGACCCTCATGTCTTGCCAACACTATCGGCCTGCGGCCTTCACATCCTCGGATTAACATCAACGTAGTCGGCGCTCGCTCGTTGCGAGCCACACAAAACATGAGGATCGCGCTTCGCACGACCCTCATGTCTTGCCAACACTATCGGCCTGCGGCCTTCGCATCCTCGGATTAAGGTAAAAAACCTACGACTATTAAGACATTAAATATTAATACACTAAAGGTTTGAAAATAGCTAAAACATCTAGAGCTATTAAGGGCCGGTATTATAAAAGCCAGTTCACCGACGGTTGAATTCAACCTACGTTTAAAAATTTTGATTGGGTAGAATTTGAAATAATTTAAAATTCTATCCAATCAGAATTGTCGTTTCTGTTTCAAACGTCGGTTGAATTCAACCGGCTTTTATAATTTCAGCCCTAAGACAGTAATAATGATTGTTAAACTGATCTAAGTAAAATCTAAGTACTCAATGATGTAGCAAGCGAAAATTAAGAAAGCAAGTGCATCTTCTTAAAACATTAATTAAAAAAAATAAAAATATATTCAGCTTCGAAAACGCTCATCAAAGTAGTAGGCGCTCGCTCACTCACTTTGCTCGTTCGCGAGCCAACACGATCGGCCTGCGGTCTTCTCAATCTCGAATAAAAAATTATTGAGTTGATGTGCTCGCTCGCTCGCTTTTAATACACTTAACTGGAGCTTCATATATTTTACGTAATAGGCACTCGTTCTCGAGCCACACAAAACATGAGGGTCGCGTTTCGCGCGACCCTCATGTCTTGCCAACACTATCGGCCTGCGGCCTTCGCATCCTCAAATTAACATCAAGGTAGTCGGCGCTCGCTCACTCGCTTCGCTCGTTCGCGAGCCACACAAGACATGAGGGTCGCGCTACGCTACGCGCGACCCTCATGTCTTGCCAACACTATAGGCCTGCGGTCTTCGTATCCTCGGATTAAGGTAAAAAAACTTACGACTATTAAGACATTAAATATTAATACACTAAAAATTTGAAATTAAGCTAAAAAATTTAGGGCTATTAAAACAGTAAAGGTTTGAAAATAGCTAAGTAAAATTGAAACAGTACTCAATGATGTAGCAAGCGAAAATTAAGAAAGCAAATGCATCTTCTTAAAACATTAATTAAAAAAAATAAAAATATATTCAGCTTTGAAAACGCTCATCAAAGTAGCAACTGCTCGCTCACTCGCTTCGCTCGTTCGCGAGCCAACGCGATCGGCCTGCGGCCTTCTCAATCTTGAATAAAAAATTATTGAGTTGATGTGCTCGCTCGCTCGCTTTTAATACACTTAACTGGAGCTTCATATATTTAACGTAATAGGCACTCGTTCTCGAGCCACACAAGACATGAGGGTCGCGCGATTATCGGCCTGCGGCCTTTGCTTATTCGGATTTATATCAAGGTAGTCGGCGCTCGCTCACTCGCTTCGCTCGTTCGCGAGCCACACAAAACATGAGGGTCGCGCTTCGCACTAAAGGTTTGAAAATAAGCTAAAACACCTAAGGCTATTAAGACAATAATGTTTAAAAATAAGCTAAAAACATAGGGCTTTCAAGACATTAAATATTAAGACACTAAAGGTTTGAAAATAACTAAAAACCTAGGGCTATTAAAACAGTAAAGACTTGAATATAAACTAAAAACCTAGGGTGATTAAGACAGTAAAGGTTTCAAAATAAACTAAAAAACCTAGGGCTATTAAGACCTTTATTGTCTTAATATTTAATGTTTTAATAGCCCTTATTTTCTTAGCTTATTTTCAAACCTTTAGTGTTTTAATAGCCCTAGGTTTTTTTAGCTTATCTTCAAACCTTTACTCTCTTAATATTTAATGTTTTAATATCCCTAGGATTTTTATCTTATTTTCAAACCTTTACTGTCTTAATAGTCCTAGGTTTTTAAGCTTATTTTCAAACCTTTAGTGTCTTAATATTTCATGTCTTAAGAACCCTAGGTTTTTAGTTTATTTTCAAACCTTTTCTGTCTTAATAGACCTAGGTTTTTTAGTTTATTTTCAAACTTTTACTGCCTTAATAGCCCTTAATTTTTAGCTTATTTTTAAACCTTTACTGCTTTAATAGCCTTAGGTTTTTTAGCTTATTTTTAAACCTTTAGTGTCTTAATATTTAATGTTTTAATAGCCCTAAGATATATGGCTTATTTTCAAACCTTTAGTGTCTTAATATTTGATGTCTTAAGAACCCTAGGTTTTTAGCTTATTTTCAAACCTTTTCTGTCTTAATAGACCTAGGTTTTTTAAACTTATTTTCAAACCTTTACTGTCTTAATAGCCCTTGGTTTTTTAGTTTATTTTTAAACCTTTCCTGTCTTAATAGCCTTAGGTTTTTTAGCTTATTTTCAAACCTTTAGTGTCTTAATATTTAATGTTTCAACAGCCCTAGGATTTTTAGCTTATTTTTAAAGTTTTACTGTCTTAATAGCCCTAAGTTATTTGGCTTATTTTCAAACCTTTAGGGCCAGTTGCACAAAAGCGAGTTACTAGGTAACCCAGACATAAAGTAAATAACCCGTTTAAAAGTTGATACGTAGTCCCGGGTTATTTACTTTATACCAGGGTTACCTAGTAACTCGCTTTTGTGCAACTGGCCCTTAGTGTCTTAATAGCTCTTGGTTTTTCAGCTTATTTTTAAACCTTTAGCGTCTTAACCCTGGAACAGCACCCTGGGTCACAGTGACCCATTCCCTTTCAAAAAGTTGTTAGTACGGCAAATTTATTAAAATATTTTGCTTTTGAGCCATTTGTAAATTCAGTTCTAATATTGCTCTTGGCGTGTGCAAAAGCGTATCATTACCTGAGAGGTTTAATACCTGTTCTTTTCTTCAAATAAGCAGTAAATAGGGTCCCTATGACCCAGTATGCATGTTATAATGGTTTTAAATACCTAAACTAAAAATCTCTCTAAATTAAAATTGAAGGGATTTTACATATTAAAAAGGATGAAACCAACAAGAGACCCAGCGGTATCAATAATAAACACAAAAGATGCCGAATATGCCGTTCAAATAAAAATGGGAAAACTAATTTGCTATCTGTACATTATAAGAGACCAATTTGCAACGACTACAGGGTACTCGACGTGCATTGTAAGATTTATGTTTTTGCTCATTTGATTTTTATGTGGAATTATTATTTATTAATTTTATTACAAATAACTGCAATAAATAATTATGTATATTCTTTTCTTTTAGAGTTATTTGACATATTTCCCACTTGGGTCTCTTTGACCCAGAGTGCCTGTTAGGTTACAAAAAAAAATATGGAGTGGTCTCCACTCGACTTTCTCGCATATTTTTAAGTTGTACTAGACAAGATAAGACAGATTCACATTAGGATTCAAAGTGATTTTTTAATAATTTTGATATTATATACACATGCATAT
>JAWQRP010002980.1:0-14282 GCA_033557875.1 Quadriops clusia | reverse complement strand
CTGGGTTGCCACGTGCGAAATCCGATATTTCGATAACAGGTTTCTCATCTTTATCTGTTTACATTTAAAGCGATGCATTAGAAGAGTTCCGCTTCAAGGCAGGGTCCTTTGCGGGTGAGATACGTACATAAGGGGGGTACTGTTTACAGTTGTAAAAATCAGCTGAGCTAGCTGCCACTTAATAGCTTAGAGTTGACAAAAAAGTCTAATCTTTTGAACATGCGATTTTCGTTTTAATCGTCCTGGCGAAGTGTATACATTTCCATTTTCCACATTGTATTAAATTGGACTACATAAATTTAATTCAGTGACCATTTACGTAGGTACTTTTTTAATGTGCGATCGCTGTAAGGTTAACAAATATCAGCTGCATGTAGAAAACATTAATTCATTCAATAAAATAAACTACAAAATTCATATAGGTATGCATCAAATTTCCAACGCACAGGTGACAGAACTGTCATTCTTCCGTTAAGTTGGCAACTGCATATCAAGCAACGACGTATCAAATTAAAGAAAGTTGGCAAACCTGAAGCGCGTTCAAAACTTTAAAGTGAACGCGCTGGTTTTAGGTTATAGTGAATTATGTTGTAAATTTACTAAACATTATTGTTTTAAAACGATTTTTGTATGGTCTATGTTGTTTAGTGAAATTACTTCAAGATGGAGACAAGACCGTAAGTTCACCTTACATTACATCTCTGCAATAACTATTTAAATAATTTTTTAAAATTAATACATATTATGTTTACTATTTTAATTAATTATCACTTTAATTAACTCCTTTAACATACATCAGTAATGTAATTATTATAATAGATACTTAGAAGTATAGGCACACAACCTTATAGAATGTTTTTTCACAGATTTTGTAAGAAAATATGGTACGTAACGACACTTAAGTCCAGCTCAGTTTTGCCAAACGATTTGGAACGAGTATTGGATTTAGTGGACGAAGATTTGTTAATTGGCATATGCGATTTCGGTTACTACACAGAAGAAACCTTCACAAAGTGGAAAGAAAAGATTGACTGTAAAGATGCTAAATTAGGCAAATTGGTTCAACGGCTCAGCCATGATTTGGTAAGTTTTCAATAATAATTAACTAAGAGACTAACCCTATTGATAGATAGCGGAATATTTGGCGACATATGACCATTTCAAAGTAAAAAATCAAGTTAAAATATGTATGTTTTAATGGTAAAAAGTATTTCTCAATTATTATAGATACTGGTGCTTATTTATGGACTAATACAGTTGACTTCCAAATTGCTTCATGATGTTTATGCATACCTTTGTATAGCTATCAGTTTAACTCATAAATTCTTAGTATTGCAACTAGATATTGTACATACAGAGTGTTCATTTTAAGACTTAAGTGGCTTGCCACGGTTTTATTTTATAACATAGAATAAAGAAGTTATCAGTATTATTATTTTTTTAAATTATTATTAGCATTATTATTATTAAAAATGCAAAAAACCATATCTGATATATATCGCCCTTATTGAGAGCTCATATACAGGGTGTTCCAGCATAGACAGTCCACTTAGATTACACCGTTATTATCGAAGATATAATTTCTAATATTTGAAGATTTATTCTACACTTCAAGGGCTACAAAAAAATCCAAATAAAATTTGTATCTAACTCTTCTACTTTTCGCGCATGCGTACATCAAACTGTAAAAACCTTAACGATGAAATTTTTTTCTAATATCCTTTTTCCGCTGTTCATTCTGCATACATTGATGTTGCAATATTGTTGCAAACTATTGATGCATATGCAAGCAGTGATTATTTATTATACTTTTCAGAATCTATTCAAAGCATAAAATACTTAAAAAATTTTCCATAACTATTTTTTCTATGACATGATTCCTGCGCAACCGCACATCACTATTAGAAAATCATAATTTACATGGGGTTTTTAATAGATATTCTCCTTCCCAAGGCAATTCCGCACACTGCCTGCAAGGCACGGTGTTCGCCATGTAGGCGTACTCATTTGATGTAGGTAAAAAAAATGGTCTCGTACTGTAATGTGAATTATTGTCTTGCTTCCAGCACATTTTACAGTCTTTCTTTGTTATTTCAATAACTTAATAACTATTGAGTATTTGAAACTAAGATATCTGTTAGATATAGTCTCTCACAAATAGATAATTTAATGATTAAAATTGGAATTGTTCCGTATACAGATTTGGGCAAAATGTATGTAGAAAAATTATGTGCATAAATTGTCTAACTCAGGGGTCAGCATCCTTTTGAGACGGAAGAACCGAAAGTTACAATTTACAAAATTTCCCAGATTTTAAAGAGCCACTAAAAAATTTTCTATCAATAATATAGTATTTGCTTGTATATATTTGGCAGAGCCGCACTCAGCGGCCCAAAGAGCTGCATGCGGCTAACGAGCCGCAGGTTGCCGACCACTGGTCTAACTATTTACCAATAAAACAAGGTAATGCCTTTATGAGCAAGGATTGAATAAAAATGAAGCTTCCCAACAGATGCACCCTTCAGAAAACAATTTTGACAGTTTGATTTACGCAGGCGTGAAAAGTAGACAGTTAAATAAAAAATTTATTTAGATTTTTTGTAGCCCTTTATGCATAGAGTAAATCCTCAAATTTCAGAAATTATATTTTTGTTAATGGGGCTGTCATCTAAGTGGACTGTCATACTTGGTCCACCCTGTATGTCGAGTTTTTCTGTTGTACACTCAGAGAAAAATTAAATGTCGGTTTTTTGTTGGCCGCGCATATTGTTTATACTGAAGGGTCATAATCTGATCCATAAATACAGGGTAGTAATATAGACTAAAATAGCACAACGATATGCGCGGCCAACAAAAAACGGACATTTAATTTTTGTCCGAGTGAACATAATTCTTATTTGAAGAGCAATAGACTGTACATGCGGGATTCTTTAAAGCACTACAGTAGAGCATCGATTATCCGAACGTTGGTTATCCGGAACGTCGGTTATCCAAACATAATTTTCCACTATTGCCATTTAATTTAATTATTTATTAAAAATTTTGGTTTAAATTGTTTATTTTTTGTTCGGAGACTGTGTGCAAACACAGTCTTTGTTAACCCTACGACTCCGACGGACATTAAATATCAAATTGATATTATAATAAGCGACACATCATTCCTGTGTTGATATTTAAATTGGCTGCTTCAAAGCATTTGTTTCAAATTTTGTACCAGCTTCAGAAATAATGTACAAGTCACAAATATCAAATTTTAGATTAATCCCTCAACCGGAAGTGGTACTTTACCTGAAACGAAAGTGAAACTGTTTCAAGTAAAGTACCCTTTTGCTTCAAGGAAATTCTTTCAAATTTTATACCAACTTCAGAAATAACGAAAACCTCACAGATATCAATTTTTAGCTTAATCCCTCAACCGGAAGTGGTCTTTTTTTACATTTTTTAAAATAATATCAAAATTATTCAAAAATCGTTTTGAATCCGTGTGTGAATTTGTCTTATTTTATCCAGTACACCTTCGAAATATACGAGAAAGTCAAGTGGAGACAACTTCATATTTTTAGATAATTATTATTGTACAAAATTAATATTAATAAGCAATTCTTTGAATACTAGACTACATTATACAGAGGCAAAATAAGGAACAATTACATAACTAAAGTGACACTGTTTTTATTCCTTGAAATGCCTTAAAAATTGTTTCTATAAATTTGAGGGTACTTATGGAAAATTATTTTTGTAATAATATTTTAAAAATATACTATTCTAAAACGTGATATTATTTTTGCATATTATATAAAAAAAAAATTTCGTTGTTTTCAAAGAAGAATTGTCATTTCACTTCATTTGATTAATTGTAATTTTTTTCTGTGGTAAAATAGTTGAAAGGGTACGGATATATTTTAAAATAATCACTTTAAAATTTAATCTTGTGCTTTCAAGAACATTTTATTAAAAAACACCTTGATCTATCTGTTTCTCAGAAACCATTAAAAGTACAACTTTCCAACTTGTTCAGATGTTGACCTATTGAATGAGAACGATGTTCAATTTTTAGTGCTTAATCAATTAATTAAAATTTAACAAATCGATATGAGAAAAACATGTAAAATGAATAGTTGAATGTACTGTTAAAACATGAAAGAAAATTATGCTAAAATTGTGTGTGTGTATCTTTCATGTTAAAAAAAACCTAAACAAAGAGGTTAAATAAGACGGACCGAGCATAAAACAGTTTGTAGTCAGCTTGCCGTGAAGTCACTTTTTATGCGATTTGGAAGCGAACTGAACGAGCTGCCGAGTTTGTGTATCAATGTTCACTTTTAGTTGCTCTCTCCAATGTATTAAACCTCCTTGCTTGTAACATATCGACTATTTTTTTACATACTGTAATAATATAGGAATTGGCATGTACAAGAAAACTTGAACGAAATTAAACCAGCAAGCAATGAATCAACTGTAAAAAAGTATCTAACAACACCAGTTGACAAAAATAAATCAATAAACTATTTGCAAAAAATATAGTAGTTATCAAAGTTCACAAAGCAAAAAGGGTTTCGATTACCTTTTCTCAGCTTTCCAAATTTTCCTTGACAACTACAAATATAAAATTTACAGAACACAGACAGCTCAAGCCTATGGGGTGTCCTGTGCAACTATTTAATGTTCGAATACAACGGGAAAGTCGAAGACCTGGCGAACATTTCCATTTATGACGTTCATCTCACCGAATTAATTCAAGCAATATACCAATTTTATTCTTCCGAACGGATGCACCTCCTAAGATCTTTGATGTTTATACTCCAGCAGTATTTGAGTCCAAAAGACGCCCTCTACCATGACATATACATAGAATTTGTCAAGAAGCATTCAATTAAAAAAGTTCGGAAATTTCTGTTCGCTCAACTGAAGCAATTGGTCCTCGAGATCACCCCTGAGTCAAAGTCACATTGCATCGACTTGCGGGCTTGGGTTAACAGGAACTTGCAGGAGCAACTTCATGTGATTTTTTCCATCATCTTGACGTTACAAATTGGGAAACTTAGTTTCGATGAGCTGTCGGAGTTTTTGCAGATTTGCATCAGCTATTCTTTTACACTGCTGCCTCCTTATGAAGTTGTGGAAACTGTTTTAGATGAAGCAACTCGGAAGTCAGTCATGTTTGCTGAATACGCTGCTTGTATTATGGCTTTTGATCAGCTTCGAAATTCTGACGACGTTAAGAAATTGGAAGAGTTAATGGAAGGCATTGACAAGCGTCATAGGACTTTGCTTGTCATCTGGAATATTATAAGACATAATTTTATCACTTCTTCTCAACAAGACAGAGAGCTGGGATATTCTGTACAGTTTGATATGTGTGCTTCACGAGTGACTGATGAAGAAGTCTTCCAAAAATTGTATGAATTACTCTTGTATGACAAAGTTACTGAGAGCTGCGTGGGAAAAATAATAAAGAGATGGGTGTTTAAATTGTTCCAGTACATATGTGAGGAATACGATAAAGGTTTAGATATTTTTAATATCCACACAGTTAATTTACTGTCAAAGTTAATGGAAGATCCAGAGATTGCACAAGAGTGCAGTTGTAATCGGCTGACTAACAATATTTATTTGGCTTCTGGCCGACTGTTCCCTCTGGATTTTTATTCCTTTTCTCTGCTGGTAAAGAGTGTCCTTCGCCACCATTCAATCTCCCACATGATCTTGCCTACTTTGTCCAAATTAACTGCTTATACAGAGGAATTTGGAAATGCCCTCTCGGGCAGTGTGGAACGACACCTAGAGTCTAATTATGCTCCTGTTTTACACGAAATTCAAGGAGCAGATTTACCGCCGATTCATTTTCAAAATGGAACCGAAGTCACCATGTGGAACCGAAATGGTAAAAGTTTAATCACTTATCAAGTTAACTATAACTACTTCTTCATCTTGTATCAACACATTTATTACGTCTCTTATTCTGAAGTACCCGACCCGGAAGACGTGAAAAACGTCCTGATCGGTTTGGAAATCATTTGTGAACTTCTGCAAAATCCTGCTTTTGTAAATCACGAACTTGTAACATGTAAAGAGTTTTCCATGTGCATTCATTACACAAGCACCCTCTTGACCAAAGCTACAACAGTTAGATTTCTTCCCTTGACCAAAGCTTGCTTTAAAGTGTTTTTATCTTTCATTCACTTCAATTTACAACAAGCCGTTGAAGTTCTGCACGTCATGAACTTTCTCCCTGTTTACACGCACTACGAGTTAACTCTAGAACATGCAGTAAGGCGAGATAGCTTGAGTTATTCCCTACTGTTAGAATTAATAAATGAAGAAATCAAAGAAAACACCCACGACCTTCTTTTACTCTATCTGAATTTCTTCCACCATTGCTTCGAGAAGAATATCTTTTTCAAAAAAGTACAAATCCCCGGATATACCTTAATCCTCCTCACAGTCTTCACCAAACACCTTGAATGGCAATACAAAGACGTGGACCAAAAGCACGACATTAGTCTGAAGTGCTTGGAACTAATATTCAAAGTTCTCCAAACTGACCCGAAGACCATAAAAGACAAAGACCAGCAATCAGTGTACCGGTATTTCCTTGAGAGTTTTCAAGACAACAGTTTGATAATAAAGAGCTATGTTACTTTATTTCGATGCTCATACCGAGACATATTCGCACTCATGCAAAGCGAAATTGACTGGGAATCTGGCAAAAGCCTGAAGGTGTTCAAAATTCTCAAGTACTGCCTGTCCCTTTTCATGATTTTCTTGAAGATCTACCAGAGCAGCCCTAACCAAAAATATGTGATCGACTTCTGTTTCTCCTTGGAGCAAAAACCCAACATCATCAAAATAATCGCGGGGCTAATGGCCCAAGGTTATGACATCCCTTTAAGTAAGTTGGCCTGCCGAGCATTACGGAAAGTTGCTGAGAATTACAATGTTCCCTTGATGGCGTACCTTGACATGGACCACGCCCAAATTCAGGGAATGTTTCTCCAAAAGCTCCGGGATCCTGTGGAGGAAGACGAGATGAAACTTTTAATTCTAGATTTTGTCTCAACTTGTGTAACAAATGGACAACACGGCATGTGTGCTGCTTTCTTCAATATAAACACCAAGAAAGATGTGAAGAAGAAAGATGTTGGGGACAGTGTAACCAATTTCATGGTAGAGCATTTAAAGAGCTTGGTACAACCTGACGCCTACCTGAATAATCCTTTGCAGAAGTCGATGCTCGATTTATACCACACATTGTGGACATCTCACAAAAGCATTCTGATCAACGAATTGACAAAGAATAAGCACTTCTGGCCCATTATGGCGGATCCAATTTTTAAAGACTTAGTTATGAACGAGTCCGGGTATTCCAAAATCTTAGATGTCCTTACTTTGGAGATAATGAAGAATGTGAACAAGATCGACCCGAATTTAAAACAAGTTATTTCAAACATTTTCAACCCAAAGAATTGTTTCCTAAGAAATTGGCACACTCATTTAATTTTATCGATCGAAGAGGATAAGGATAAGCACCATGAACACTTACTTCCGAGTTTAAAAATTATTTGGTCTTGGAAGAATTTCTTAATGGTTTGTGTCAAGTACATACCGGATTGTTTTGAAGATAACTTGACTGTCCGGGTAGCTATTGCGAAGTATTCTCTTCTTGGGTTGCAGAGCCATTTAATTCAACCAGATGACGTGAGAGTGCTAACGGCTTTTTCGACTTTATATTTGTTTTGCATCAATAATTGGGGCATTTCCTGCTACGGGAATTTGAAGGAACGATTGAATCTCCTTGCCGACATTTACACCCAATTCATTCATTACGAAGAGGTCGTTAAATCAAGAAATAAAGAAGCTTTCCTGGCTATCGCTCCTAAGACTTTAATTGACATTAAAGACATTGACGTGACACAAAGCGTTGTATTTGAGGAATTTTTGACTTCCATTGTTCCGATTGTGCAGAAGGAATATAAAATTTTGAATACATTCATAGTGAAAGGGGCAGTGGGGGAGCAGAATGGGAACACCGAGGTTCACAGGAATTGGAACACCATGATTCTGTTCGGCACGAGTGTTCTGAACGTGAGGAGTCCCGAAAAGTTCAGATGGTGGTTCCAGTCGGCGGAGTTCATTCAGAAGGTCTTGTACTTCGTGGGCCTGTTTGTGGAGAAGTTACAGACGATGCCATCCGCTAAGGTGGCGATTAGTTTTTTGGTGAAATATGCTGACTCGACCTTGCACAGAGATTATGCTTTTATCGATACTCGGCAGTTTTATTACAACATCAATCCACCTGCAATTTATGATATTGCTAATATTTCTTTGGATGTAAGTATAGCATCTTGATTTTTTTAAGTTTCCTCTAAAAAGAAACATTGGTGAGGGATTACAAAAATGTGTATTTCTAGATTTTTTTATATACTGCCTCTTGTAGAGCTTTCTGGGATTATTTTCTGATAGATATAATTTTTGCAAAGTAAAAAAAAACTTATTTTTAAAAAATTCTTTTGTATTTTTGCTACTAGCCTGATTGACAAGGTGAGATTTTCAAATTATAGTCTTCCCATAACGAACAATAATATATAAAACTACTTTAAAACGTTTTATGACATTATCCAATGTTCATTTGCAATTCTTGACGGTTCTATTATTCTGTATTTATTTTATCTTTTTATCTCACTATTTACTATTCAAAACAATTAACATTAACACGTTGATTGTGACTGTCGACTACACGTCGACAAATGTTTGTTCTATCTCAGGGGATTGGTGTACTACAATCGACTGAGCTCTTTAGATTTTAAATAAGAAAATAATTAGTCAACACAGGGGAATAATCGTGGCTAATTTAGGCCCGCAGTGAACCTGTTAAATGGAATTTTACTAAGGGGTCCATAGGTGAAGTAAGTTTTGAACACACTGCTCTAGAAGTTTTCACTGTTTTGGTATCAAAAAAATTACAGCTATTTTCCATTCAACTCAGGAATAATTTAATTATAAATGATTCAATATGAATATTATTATTTTTTTGCTTTGTGAAGCAAGTCTGGAAGAATTCTTGCTGTGATCATGTCATCTCCAGAAAATTTGTTATTATTAAGTTCCTTTAAGATAATATTTGTGACTTAAATGTGAATTTTTTAAATGGCAATTGGATGTACCGTCACCCCAGAAAGAAAGTATATGTAGTATAGGCAACCAGCCAAACACAATTACGTGCCTTCTTAGACTTGCTTCAAATGTCTGGTTACCTAATACCATATTGGTTGCATGCATATTTTATTTCTGGGATGATCCTGCACATACGTGATTTCTTTCTCACTCTTATCTGCAGCATTATGTTTAAAAGATTGAAAAACGTTTCCTAAATATCTTGTAAAGAGGATTCTATTTTTTATTACTTCTTTTGTTCCACTGTCCATGCTCTTTACATGTGGGTGAATTGTTAGCTTGTGACAAAGATATATTCTTTGGAGCGTTCCAAAAAGAATATTATGTGATTTTAGTTGATTTTAATTTGATGATTATAGTTGATCACAAGAAAGCCCATGAAATTGTGTTTCCAACTAACAAGATATGTACAGGGTGTTTGATTTAAAAAAAGAAAAAACTTATTGACTTCAAAGCTATGGTTGTATAGATTAAGAATATTGACAATAAATATGAATATTTAAATAACAAGGCTATTATGAGTTTATAAAACATTATTGGAATATTTCTAATAGCAGAAAAATTTTTGGACCACCCTCTCTATATTTGTGTTTATTACTATATTTATTATAAGGACAATGATTTGTTCATTATTATTGTATATAAGGAAACTCATTTGATCAGATATGCATGAAATGAATTGAAAAATTGTTTCTATAAAATAGGAGGACTTTAAGTAATAATTATTGTTCATTCTCAGTAGAATCTTGTTGTTAATTTGAGTTGAATTTAGGTGTTTCATCATCCAATAGCAGAGAAATATAAAAATTTAAGTTTGACTCATATGGGGAATAAAAATATAGGAAACTTTTTTTTACGATTGAATTCTTCACTGTAATAACGGGTAAATGGATTCTTAAAAAATAAAAGTCCCACAGATGGAGAAAAACGAAAAGACACAGACGAGAATAGAATATGACACAAGTGTTATTCGAACCACAGGCAATGTTGAACTATAGTTTTCAGAAGAATGTAAAGTGAAAATCTCATTATAACAATCAGGGTGCATACCCTGGAAAATATTGTGGATATTATTGTTGTACCAGTGAGTATACGGCTATGTATAGTGTTATACTGACTGGTTATACACATTTGCAAGAAATGTTTTTCTTTTTGCATAAACCATATTACCAAGTATCTGCGTATTAAATTTTTTAAGTTTTACAGTAGGGTATACAGCACAGTTATGCTAATGGTTATTTGTGTTTAAGAAATTCAACATAAACCAGTTGGAAGATTGGTGGTACACTTACCGAGGAATTTTATCTTTAAATATCAAATTGATGCAGCAGCTAGATGTCTTAGCCAAAGAGGTGGTTTTTAATTTGTTTTCCCTGCAGCTGGATGTTATCCAGAATTTGTTGCAATTGCCTTCGGTAACTGCTGAGATATCTGCCTTAAAGTTAGTTAAAACATTAGTCACCTGCTTCTGCCTGTCGCTCAAGTGGAAACATTCTTGGAACACTGAACATCATGCAGAATTAGAAAAAATGGTTGTAAGTATTTTGCTAATAGAATTTTTTAGAGTTTTGATTATTATGAACTCGTGATTATTTTAGTTGGCTTTAACCCAAAGTATGAACTCCTGTGTTTTAATCTTGTTGAGACCGAAGATGATAAATGGGTACAGGATAGATGAGAAGAAGATCGTCATTCTCACAGATCAAATTCCGGAGAAACTGTTTGTTGAGCTTATTGAATTGTAAGTTGCTTTTTATATATGTTATTATTGTGTATTTTATAGTTGTTTGTTTTTTATTTTTAATTTGATATACTTTTTAAACAGGGTTATCGATATTTTGGGCTTAATTCTCCAGTGCTTTGTGGAAATAAATCCTTCAATTATGAGCGTATTGGATATATTAAAGCCGGTTGATGAATCTATACTTTCCATACATAACAATAATCTGTTTAATGTAGGGTCTGGTTCAACCCTGGGGACCCTTTTCCATGCTTTGCATTTCTTGTGTAAAGCTTCAAGTCAGGTACGCATCTTTTTTTTAATATACATAGATATACGTATATATATATATATATAGTAATCCCTCGATATTCGCGAATTTGAAATTCGCGAGTTTCAATTATTCGCCACTGTAGATATGCGAGAAACATTCCATATTCGCGAATTGGGAATTCGATTACTCGCGAAAGAATGTTTATTTTCGGCCCTTATATAGCAATTTATGAATGAAGGAAAAAATATAAATACATATAAATCTTGAACAAAAACTGAATGTTGTTCATAAAAGAGCCTTCAATCGAGAAAACAAATCCAAGTATTTTATACACCATGTTGATCTAATGATTTCTTAGAAAATAAAAGCCACCCCATCCTTATATTTCGCTTTACAGCATTTCTCAGTGTTGATTTTGCTTTCACATAAACTTAAAATGGCCACCGAAAATTTCTCGTCAAAAGACCTGAGAGAAGTTTCGACACTACGACAGCTTTTTGAAAACCCATGAAATATGACTCGTTCCTAGTTTAAAATTTAAGAGAGTGCAACGATCGGTTACGCCGAACTGCACAATGAAAAAACACGATTGGCCAAGCAATAAAAACTCAAAGTTATTTTAAAATTAACGGAAATTTATCTTCTTAATAATTAACTATTTATCATTATGTTTATCATCTACCAAAACATTATAGGGGAAAGTCCCCCAGTACCGGCCGGCACCCAATACTAACCAATTGCAAATTCTTGTATCCTAAAATATTTTTTAAAAATAATTTGACCGTCATTAGTGCGATATGCACTTCCAAGTATATACTGCTCGACCGAAACTTTAAGGCAGACGTCGATACCACCTGCGCCGAGAGAGAAAGTATTTGGAGAGACAGACTAAGTCGTTCGCAGCGCTCGCAACTGTATTCGCACCCTTGTGAAGGGGTTAGGTGGGTTTGAAAATTTCAAAAAATCTATTTTCTTTTTTTTTGTTTTATTAAAGAGTACAATATGTTTAAAATATTCTCCTAAAATTTCAAATCGATCCGAGTAAAATTCTAAGAGACAGACCTTTCAGAAGAAAAATTTTTCTTCACATGTTGTTTCAATTTAAAACTTTAAACGCGTTTATCTCAAAACTCAATTTTTTAAGTCGGTGGACACGAATTCTCGAAAAGTTATGAAACGATTTTGTTCAAATTTTGCACACATCTTTGAAATAATATTATCAAGTCATTGAACGAAGGATTTTTTTTTTTATTACAACTAATTTTTTCGAGCCAATACATGGCGGAAATTTGACTAAAAAATATGTTTTTTTGTTCAATGTCTGTCAAAAATTCAAATTTTACTTTTTTTCCTTCGTCCAATAACGAGATTTATCCATGTACTAACGAAATATTTTTGGTTTTTTTATTTTAAATGAACCAATAATGAATTATGCTGTCCACGGCAAGAGCATTTTTTTTGAGACGTCAAGGGAGATGAGGTACCAACGGCTGAGTTTTCGGAATTTTTGAATAAAAATTTCACAAAATACTGTTTAAATATGTATCTTTGATATGCTGAATTGTTTAAATAAAATATATGATTGTATATATTTAAAAAAAAATAGTAAAACACCCTTTTTTTGAACCCACCTAACCCCTTAATACTAGTTAAAAAAATAAAGGCTTATAACCCAAGAAAATTAACACAAATTTTTTTTGTACTTTCTCAAGTATGTTAAACTTTAAAAACCACAACGTCGCCAAAATGAATTCTACACGATTATATCTATCATGCATGTAGGAAAAACCGAAAGAACCGTTTACACCCACCCATATATACAGAGCATCATCATGCATGCACATATAAACCCCATAAATCGCAGAGTCGCCCAAGGAGGCTGAGCTCCGAAGGATTTGTGTAATCTATTCCACACCGTAAGTCGTCCCTGTGCCAGTGGTGCCAACCCAGAATCAAAGTAAATAATCGGCTCGCTCTTCGGATTCGCACATCCTCTTTTCAATTTATTGGCGCAGAGAAAATTTTTATAGTATTGTTTACACAACAATAATAACAATTATTTGTTCAATTTCATGTTGGATTTTAGGCAATCGTAATTTGATTTTGATACCAGTGTACTTTATATTAATTTTGAATATTGTTATTACCCAAGCAACATCATTGGTCAATTATATCTGTGGTTAAGGAAAAATAACTTAAATAAGTTAAATTTAACTAATTTGCAACTTAATTTTTAGTTTTATAAGTATACAAAATGTGTTTCAAGTAAAGATTATAAGTTTTATATTACCAAAAACTAACATCAAAAGTATGACTTAATAGTCATGAAACTTAGAAGTAAGAAAACAGGTCAACATTTGGTTAAATATAACTTCGAAATAAACCTCATATCCTTTAAACCTTAAAGGCATTTATTAAGTATATTTTAGTCTAATTTTAACCTAAAGATAATCCCTTGAAGCAAATACTACCAATAAGTTATTTTTAAGTTGCAAAAATAAGTAAGTTACGACTTATATAATTCCCTATTTTAACTCAATTGCACAAAAGGGCTCAAAAGTCAAATTACTTCAAATTTTAGTTCTAACGGTCCAAGGCCGAATTGCTATTCAACCTATAGCACCAATTACCCTAAAAATTTAACTTTAAAGTTCATAATACTTCATAGTCAAATTCTGGTCTAAATGTTTCCTCTGTCGATTCAAAAAGTTAGGTTAAGATAGCGCTTTATAGAAAACGATAACAATACCAAGACACCAGTACAAGTATACATCAAGTTATTACAGATGTAAAAGAAAGAGGAATAGAAATTCAATAAAATTTGATGCTTAATATTTAATTAATATAGTAAGTACAACTTCGCAAAACTAATTATAATGAGCATTTTTAAGGTTCCGAATAAGATGACAATAAATGAAACTTGGACACATTAAGAAATGTGATTCAAATTTTTTTGGAAATATTTAAAATTTTGTTATGCTGCTAATTTTTGAGGTGCTTTGATATATTTCGCTTTGATATATTTCGAAGTGGGATCTATGATTTCATCAGAAAATTTTTCAGCGCAGTAAAAATTTGTTCTAGGGTAACCTGTTATAATGTTATAATTATTCG
>JAWQRP010002979.1:0-14284 GCA_033557875.1 Quadriops clusia | reverse complement strand
GCCTCGCTTCGGTGGTGGAGGTGGACCTTGTTGCGTCACCCGGCAGGTCTCAACTTGTCTTCGCGCGCTTGCACTTGGGCCCCTCTTCTCGGAATTTCGTCCCCTGGCGGAAGCTGCTCCATTCCACAGGCCCCTGCTATTGTACATGTAGGTACAGTTGTGCCCAAAGATATCGCGCCCTATCGATAATGATTATTATCATTAGGCCCCAAAATCGGTGCGCCGCAGTATATATGCAAATAACTTTTGCTAGCAAGTGTGCTTTCAGAATACGGGCCTTATTGTCAAAGACTGTATTAGCTCAACAATATCATGCTTTTAGTTTAGCTTTTTAGCCAGACTGGAGGTGATTAAAATTTGATCCCGATCAGACTTTTCAGGGCAAGAAGTCTGATCGCCGGAGAAGTTGCGGAAAACATCTGTATCCGCAGAGCAGCCAGAAAACTAACGACCTGCCAGCGAACCCCTGCACACACGTTAGAAAACAAGAGGCGCTCTTGGGCAAAACATATTCCCCAGCAGACAACGACGGAGACGGCGACGTTTTTATCAAATTGTGGCTTAAGCCCGATCGGATAACGCACATCTGCAAACACGTCCTCATCCCGGCTCGCGGATCTCATCAATCAGCCGACGAAAATGGGGCGACGTCAAGAGCCAAACTCTGACATGAGAGAGGGTTGCATGGATGGTTAGCTTGGGGAGCGAGGATAGTTGCTACGGGGACATGAGCACAAAAGTGTTTGTGGTTAGGGAATAACCGATAGGACTAAGACGAGCTATAACAACACTATGATAAAACAAGAGAAGGCTACAAAAGAATGCTAAAACAAGAGAATGCTACAAGAGAATCCTAAAACAAGAGAATGCTACAAGAGAGTGCTAAAACAAGACAATGTATCAACAATCATCATATTTCCAACCGCCAAATTTATGCGTCCGGACAGGAGTGATAAAAGTGGGGAATTTTTCACGAGGCGAACGTTTCAATCAATGTTGCTGAATTAATTGCGATTTAGGGTTTTTGTTTGACGGGGAATTCGGGAGCGCGGGCCTTTTTTAACTGTCAAACAAGAATGGCAGCCAAGTTTGTTAAATACAAATTGTTGTGTCAGTTTGTTTGTTCGGATTGAATAGCTAAAAAATGAATCCCCGCGCGTGAAAAAGCTCATTGTTTTGCACTCGCGTCTAGTAGTTCGTAAAAGTTCCAGCAAAATTTCTGATATTGTTCGTGTGACTACCACCTACCGCTGCCCTGTGACCAATCGATCGCAATTGCAGCACGAGAGCCTCAGCTGCAGGAATTGTCGACTGGAACAGCTAGGTAGAAGCGCGTGAGCAAATGATCGTATATCAGAAGCAGAGTGGAAACTTGGTAAATTTGCGTGTCGATCATTGAAATTACATTAACCCTATTATACGGCACTGACAGCATGATGAACGAGACCTCCATGACGCCTTTGCTAGAGAAGCCAACTTCCCGATATGTCTGCCCGTTTTAATCGTATCAGCTCCCCTTAAGCGCATTGCTCAGTTATTAATTTACCGGAATATTCTGGGAGCGGTTTATTTTTTGGTCCCGTTATCCGGATCTACGAAAAATGTGTACGGAGGCGGAGAGCCAGGAATTCGAATAGTCAGGCACAGGAGCAGACGCCGGCGATTTTCTGCGAACGCTGCAACTTCCGCATATCCCAATTTATGTATTATTTGCCTTCGCGTTCGTTCAATTGAGATGACCGGCCTTACCGTAAGAGAATCAGATTATCTTTTGGGGAGGCGGCTTTGACCACCTCAAATCTCGACGTCCGCCTCAAATCTCGATTCTCCACCTCAAATCTCGATTCTCTACCTCAAACCACTCCTTTGCTCAATTTTAAACAACCTAACAACTTCAATGTCCCCCGATTACCGTAAACTAGTATCCTTGCCTTAAAGAGATCATTGCCATTTAACTGGTGAATTTCTAGGTCCACGTTATGCAATGTGTAACTTAAATTTGCAGTGTATTTTAAAATATTTTATTAATTAATTTGGCCTAAACCGGCACCACAATAAGTACAATTTCTACTAAAATTTCATGTTTACAACATGAAACTAAGAATAAAAAAATTCCCATGCGGAGCAGATTTTTGCCCAAAATTTATGTATTATATAGGGTACATATAATAATATTGACTCGTGTCGTTTAACGGGTTAGTTTTGTTCAGATGTATATAGCCGATTTATTTGCACTCGAATTCCGCCCTCGAGCCTCCCCAAACAACCGCCGTTATTCAATATTTGGCGAGAACGGCGGCTCTGTGCGAAACATTAAAATTTCATTGGCCCCATGAATTTTTTAGGTCTGACCTAATTCATATATCTCCTCCAAGCAGGAAGTCATAAATGTTATAAAGCTTTATTTAGTATATATAAACTAGGTTTTACAAGGATAACATAAAACAGGGCGGGATGTATAACTTTAATGCGACGTCCTTTTAAAACGTAATATTGACCACGAACGACTCTTTATTTTCGGCCATCCCCCGAATTGTCCGTGGAACCCCATCATCCCCATGACGCATCTATTTGTCAAACACATCCAAAGGTGTCGCAACGAACATAACTCTGCTTTTAGACGTGAGTGGGGCAATTTAGGAGAGACACACCCCCCGTCTTCACGAGTTAATGTCAGCGTAGGGCGCACAAATATCCCGACTTCCTATTTAGCAGAAACCAGCACTTACATTAATAGTTGCCTCTTCAGTTTCTCGTCTGTTTACAGCTTACTTAATATCTCCAAGTCGAGGGGTTAATCGAATGTATTAAATGAGGGAGTGTTCATTTCTGCGTCCCCCGAGACTCGCGGTGGAAGTTCAGCGAGGGGGAAATTGGGTTACACGTCGCCCGAAGAGAACGTCTTCATGAAATTACCCCGGCGCGGGCTTTTTCCCGACCTTTTTCCCCTCCCGATCTGGCGGTGACATGCGGGCTTCTCTATCATTTAAGTTCATCATTTCAGTTTATCATTTCAGTTCATTATTTCAGTTTATTATTTCAGGTCATCATTTCAGTTTATTATTTCAGGTCATCATTTCGGTTTATTATTTCAGGTCATCATTTCGGTTTATTATTTCAGGTCATCATTTCGGTTTATTATTTCAGGTCATCATTTCGGTTTATTGTTTCAGGTCATGATTTCAGTTTATTATTTCAGGTCATGATTTCAGTTTGTTATTTCAGGTCATCATTTCAGCTGATCATTTAAGATCATGGTATTAGTTCAGATCTTAATTATTTTTTAGTATTTGTTATTTTCGTGATATAATCTTTGAGCGTTCAGTTCAAAATCGAGGCCTCTTCATGGCCCAAAATGTGTAAAATAATGCACAAGTAAGTTAAACTAATTCAATCTATATGAAACAACTACACCTAGAGAAACTTTCACATATAACGTAACTGTGCAACATGAAACTAAATATGTACTAATATTTGAGTTTTTGCAAAAACATGTTGTATGCCCTGTTATTTTATTGTAGAATTTCTGTACAACTCAAATAATTATTGTTATTACATATTATGCATCAGAATGCAAATTTAAATATAGATGGAAAAGGATACATCTTCTATAATTATAAAATTCAAGACAGTTAAAGGAGTGAAGACTTACCAAAGATCTAGAGCTTAGTTAAAGAAGTGAAGGCGTACCAAAGATCTACGGCTTTAAATTAGACAGTTAAAGGAGTGAAGACATACCAAAGATCTAGGGGCTTTAAAGACAGTTAAAGGAGTGAAGATATACCAAAGATCTAGGGCTTTAAAGACAGTTAAAGGAGTGAAGATGTACCAAAGATCTAGAGCTTTAAATAAGACACTTAAAGGAGTGAAGATATATCAAAGATCTAGGGCTTTAAAGACAGTTAAAGGAGTGAAGATATACCAAAGATCTAGGGTTTTAAAGACAGTTAAAGGAGTGAAGATATACCAAAGATCTAGGGCTTTAAAGACAGTTAAAGGAGTGAAGACATACCAAAGATCTAGGGCTTTAAAGACAGTTAAAGGAGTGAAGATATACCAAAGATCTAGGACTTTAAATAAGACAGTTAAAGGAATGAGAAGTACCAAAAATCTAGGGCTTTAAAGACAGTTAAAGGAGTGAAGATATACCAAAGATCTAGGGCTTTAAAGACAGTTAAAGGAGTGAAGATATACCAAAGATCTAGGGCTTTAAAGACAGTTAAAGGAGTGAAGATATACCAAAGATCTAGGGCGTTAAAGACAGTTAAAGGAGTGAAGACATACCAAAGATCTAGGGCTTTAAAGATAGTTAAAGGAGTGAAGACATACCAAAGATCTAAGGTTTTAAAGACAGTTAAAGGAGTGAAGACGTGCCAAAGATCTAGGGTTTTAAATAAGATAGTTAAAGGAGTGAAGATGTACCAAAGATTTAGGACTTTAAAGACAGTTAAAGGAGTGAAGACATACCAAAGATCTAGGGCTTTAAAGATAGTTAAAGGAGTGAAGATATACCAAAGATCTAGGGCTTTAAATAAGACAGTTAGAGATGTGCAGACATATTGAAGATCTAGGGGTTTAAAGATTTCTAAAGGAGATCTCTGGTACGTCTTCACTCCTTTAACTGTCTTTTAAGCCCTAGATCTTTAGCACCTCTTCACTCCTTTAACTGTCTATTAAGCCCTAGGTCTTTGGTACGTATTCACTTCTTTCACTGTCTTATTTAAAACCCTAGATCTTTGGTACATCTGCACTCCTTTAACTGTCTTATTTAAAGCTCTAGATCTTTAGTACGTGTTCACTCCTTTAACTGTCTTTAAAGCCCTAGATCTTTAGTACGTCTTCACTCCTTTAACTGTCTTATTTAAGGTCCTAGATCTTTAGTACGTCTTCACTCCTTTAACTGTCTTATTTAAGGTCCTAGATCTTTAGTACGTCTTCACTCCTTTAACTGTCTGTATTAAAGCCCTAGATCTTTAGTACGTCTTCACTCCTTTAACTGTCTTATTTAAGGCCCTAGATCTTTAGTACGTGTTCACTCCTTTAACTGTCTGTATTAAAGCCCTAGATCTTTAATACGTCTTCGCTCCTTTAACTGTCTTATTTAAGGCCCTAGATCTTTAGTACGTCTTCACTCCTTTAACTGTCTTTAAAGCCCTAGATCTTTAGTACGTCTTCACTCCGTTAACTGTCTTATTTAAAGCCTTAGATCTTTAGTACATATTCACTCCTTTAACTGTCTTTAAAGCCCTAGACCTTTGGTACGTCTTCACTCCTTTAACTGTCTTTAAAGCCCTAGATCTTTGGTACGTCTTCACTTCTTTAACAACGAATTTAGGACGGTGATTGGTCTTATTATATATCTCTTATTACATTTTTAAACGTATTTCAGTATTTTCTCATGGCATAATTACTCTACTATTAAACTCTACTCTACTAAACAAGACAGTCTTTGCGTTTTTTTAAAGGGTTGTCTATCAAAGGGGCACTGGGAGCTGATATCAATCCATAGAAAATTCAATCACACTCTCGAAAAAAATTAATAAGCAGAGGATGAAGAACTAGAGATATAATATCAGAAAATTATAACAGTTAAACCCCGCCGTTCAGTGGAATTGTTTATAGTCAACGTAAGTTTGCGTTTATCGTATTTTTGTTAAGAATACAAAGGGTTATGTCACCGATGTTGTGAATTGTTTAAAGTCAGCAATTGCGTTCGGAGTTGTAACCATATTAACCATTATTCAACATTCTAAACTGTTTATTGCGCTGAACGCACCCAACGTAAACTGTTTGTCCATAGCAACCTTGAAACATACCGTTCAGACTGTCTAAAAATGTTTAGTAAACATATGTTTCCGTTTACAGTCAACAGTTTAGCGCGGTGAACGCACCCAATGACTGCTTCTGAGAGTGTGTCATCAACAATACTTACCGCGTACATTTAACCACAGAAACGATATTGCAAATGTAAGCTTGACTCATTTGTTATTATTATTGTTATTATTTCTAACAAACAACAAGATTAAATTTAAAAATCTGAAGTAGAGAGTTTTATGAAGCACCCTAAGATTATAAAGATTTTTAAGATTATAAAGATTTTTAAGATTATAAAGATTTTTAAGATTATACAGATTTTTAAGATTACAAAGAGTTTTAAGATTTTTTCGTCGCCCGATATTTCGTATCCTGCGATAAAAGCCGAACCTTGGCATTTCGGACAAAGGGGCGAGCCGGAGCGTTTTACGAGGGCAAAAAACTGCAGGAGCGGAAGCGAGAAAAGAACAAGAACACGACGAAGTATTTTATCAAAAAAAGTCCTAATCCCACATTAAAAGGGGATCCAGGGCGTAAAAGAAACGTTTCCTTATCTAATCTGTAAACAGCGATTAAGTGTTTCGTTGATTGCCACCTTAAGGAGGGGCGAGAGGGTGGTCTCAGGATCGTTCAAGGACTCCAGGGGTGACCAACTTCAGGAGTAATCATCTTTAGGGGTAACCATATCTGAGGCAACAGCCTCTAGGGGTAACCATCGTAAGGGGTAGTTAACTATCGTAAGGGGTACTTAACTATCATAAGGGGTAACCATGCTAAGGGGTAACCATCCTAAGGGGTAACCATACTAAGGGGTAATCATACTAAGGGGTAACCATCCTAAGGGGTAACCATCCTAAGGGGTAACCATCCTAAGGGGTAACCATCCTAAGGGGTAATCATCCTAAGGAGTAACCATCCTAAGGGGTAACCATCCTAAGGGGTAACGACCTCTACTGGTAAGTTTCTTAGAGTACACCAGAGGTAACCCCACCCTAAGGGGTAACAGGGGAGTAGTAGACAGTCCTTTCTTAGGGGATCGTTCCTTTGTCGCATCGGTACGACAATAGCCGGGTCATTTTTAATACTCGAGGAGAAAAAGGGCATCTGTTATGCTTAAAAGTTTGCCAGGAGACTGAGGCGCCATTACTCTCGCTGGCTTTGGAAGTGTGAAAAATGCCGTAAAAAACTTTGCTCGTTTTAAGGGGAGATTATATAGATTTGAGAGGGAGCCACTTATAAAACGAAAAATTGCCGGACGGGGATCCTTCTTATTTAAATTTTATTTAGCTAAGGAATCCCCGGAATCCGGCCGCCTGCGCCCGTTATCTAAAAAATATAATCGCCCGGATTTTCTTCATTAAAACTTTTCGGCGGGGTCCGAATGAAAAATTACTCCTCGGGACGTCCCCACTAATAACATAATTATTATTTACTCATTTTTTCTTCGGAAAATGGAAACAAAGCGTATGCAAATCGTTCTTTTGTTTCTAGCTGAGGAGGTGGACAAATGAGTTGATGGGACAATTGAAGAACGGGTTTGGGGAGGGATGAAAGGGGTGGGGGGAGAGTTAGGGGGAGAGTTATGGGGATAGGGGAATACTAGGGAAAAGGGGAGTTGGTAACAAGTTTATTTCGGGACGGAAAGAGAGGAATAAGCAAGTTGCAGCGAGTATAATAAATTCCGCTCGAGTTTTCTCGAGAAAATTAATTTGGATATTAGATTAAGATTTAGCCTGCTGAGTGCATTCAGAAACTATAAAATTAACTCTAAGTGGCAGGAATGTATTTCAATTCGCTGAGCGCGTGCGTTTTTACGTCCCTAACGGTCCATTTGCTTCAATTAAGTGCCATTTTTGATTTATTATGCTGTTTTGACGACTCAGCTCTCTCCGTTAATGAGATGCTCGAGTTTAATATTATTTTATGATATACTCGATATGAGATATACTGACATTATCGTCACCTAATATGCTATTCGTACAGTTATGAACTTTATCAAATATACACCTATCTACACGTATAGGCAACCAGATATACATTCAGGCAACCAGATACACATATAAGCAACCAGATACACATAGGCAACCAGATACACATATAGGCAACCAGATACACGTATAGGCAACCAGACACACATATAGGCCCTCGAGTAAGTTAGAGAATTTGTCCCACTAATTGTTAAGCTATTTCGCAACAACGCTAAACATTGAACTATAGATCACGAATTAATAAATGCAAATGCGCAATAAATTACCGAGAAATGCCTCCGAGCAAATAGTAGAAACGGCTATAATTCCTAGCTCGCAGTGGCGGAGGTGATTAATGGTTAACTGATTTCGTCGTATCCCAGCCGGGGCGGTACTGTTTACTTGCCGTCATGCTTCGAGGATATCTTACAAGGCATTAACGAGCCAAAACTTTCCCGAATTATATGTTTACGACAGACATAAACCGAAAGCAAGCGGCAGGCATTAGCGACGCAAATTTTGCCCGGCTCTCCAGTTCTTAGCGAGTCGGGTCTTCTTTGGCGACTTTCACTGTGTGTGCATTTTAGCAACTTTGACAACTAACTTGGCTCGTTTACTAGGTTGAGTCTCTTAGCAGCTTGTGGGTCTGCGTCTTTTAGTAACTGATATATTTTACTAACTTGTTTGTACATATTACTAACTTGGGTCGTTTACCAACTCTTGTCTCTTAGCAACTCTTGTCTTTTACCAACTCTTGTCTTTTATCAACTCTTGTCTTTTATCAACTCTTGTCTTTTATCAACTCTTGTTTTTTATCAACTCTTGTCTTTTACCAACTCTTGTCTTTTATCAACTCTTGTCTTTTATCAACTCTTGTCTTTTATCAACTCTTGTTTTTTATCAACTCTTGTCTTTTACCAACTCTTGTCTTTCACCAACTTGTGTTCTTTTACAAACTTGTGCCTTTTGCCCATTTGTGTCTTTTACCAACTTTTTTTTTACAACTCTCGATTTTTACCAAGTATCTCTGTGACAAACCTGATTAAGTCGTGTCTCTTCCTGTTGTCCCTCCTCATCTGAAGTCTGCATTATCAGCCCCTCCAAGGGTTATTAAGTGTGTGATTCGAGTCTGTACCTGGAGGACCCGAAGCGCAGCCTTGATTGATGACCCAACCACCCCTCCAAGGAATGTCATATAATTGTTCTGTCATTTATCAAGGATAATGGTCCCGGCCTCCCGGGATACAAGTTACACTCGGCTAATTCCACGGAATCTGTTTATTTTCATCCGATGCGGCAGCGCTGCGAGGTCGACGTCTTTTTTCCCTCTTTGATTAATAGACCTTGTTTAACCGCTCATAAAATGTCTTCGCGTCTCGGATCCACTTTATAAAGTCGCCTTGGCCCCTTCGAATCACCGAAATGATGGGGTGCATTATTAAAAGTCAATCTGATCGCCTCGTCATGCCACTGGCGCTGGCTTATGTACGGGATTCAGGCGATTCTGCTAAAGTGTTTAATCTTGCAAGATTTGTGTTTTGACGCTTTTTGATATGATTTTCTTTTCCTATTTTACACCTCTATAATCTTTGTGAGTTTATATATTATATTTGGAGTGGAAGGTTTGTTCGTTTCTCGCTCCGTGATAAACCCCAGTTTTTGAGGAGTTACGAGCATTTAAAAACGGACAAACAACGCAAAAGTGTAAAGTTGTGTACAGTGAAGAAGGAATTATAATCATATCGTAAAGAAACTGAGTGGAAGTGGATAACTAGTAAGATTCATCATTTAGTACAACAAAAGGAGAAAACGACAACTCGCGCAGATAAGAGCTAGAGGTCCGACGGGTCGACCGGCCAAAGGCTTTTTAATGCAGCGCAAAGACAGAGACGGACTCGAACATTAAGTGCCAACAAGAGGCAAGTAAATAGAACATAAACGAACGCAAAAACGAATTGATTTGGAAGGCAAAAAAGAAAAGGGGAAAAAATGGATAAATATCTGGAAAAAAGGGACAATAGAGACCGACGACGCATCGACTGATGAAATGGAGGCATTCAGGAAAAGCAGGAGAATAGGAAGATCACCACATAAGAGTAGAGAACAACCGAGCGAAAATAAGCTGGATAAACTACTGGAAATGATGACCAATCTTACCAAGGAAGTCCAACAGATAAGAATAGAACAGAAGGAGTATAAAGAGATGGTGAGGGTAATTGCCAACGAAAACAAACAATTGAAACAGGAGAACAAAGCATTAAAAGAGGAAATTTTGCAGACCAGAGAGGAGGTAAAAGAAATAAAGAACACAGTGGAAAGAATAGACAAGCAGAGAAGAGCCAACAACGTAATAATGAACGGTCTCACAATTGATACTGCGGACACCCAGACACTAAAACCAGCAATGAGTAACTTTATGATGGAAAACCTACAGATCCAGGTACAAGTCAGAACGGCATATAGACTTGAGCCAAAAACCTGCTTAATTGAGATGGAGAATGCACAGGAAAAGACTAAAGTAATGCAGAACAAGGGCAAGCTAAGAAATCTAACTGATAAAAAGATATTTATAAAAGACGACCTAACGGAAAACGAGAGAGAAGTGCAAAAAATAATAAAAAGAATTGCACAGGATGAGTGGGCAAAGGGAAGAAATGTAAAAGTAGGAGTTAGAATGCTGAAGGTGGATGACGAAGAGTGGAGATGGAACAGGGAAAAGCAGGAAATAGAAAGACACAAGGCAAAAAACTAAGGGAGGTCACTGGGGGGGAGGACGAAACAGGGAGGATTTGGCTGGAAGAGGGTACGCGGGATCACAAAATACACAATGGGGGAAAATACAAGATGGACAAAATGCACACTGATGGGAACATGGAACATACGAGGATCGTTCGAGCAGGGCAAATTAAAACATTTGATTAATGGATGCAAAAAGTTTAAAATTGAGATTGTGGCACTGCAGGAGACCAAACAACTGGGACAAGAGACGGTGGAAATCGATGATTATATATTCTTCAATAGCGGAGGAAAAAACAGAAGGCTGGGAACGGGTTTTCTAATAAGTAGCAAATTAAAAGGAGTAATACTGGATTTTAAACCACTGTCAGAAAGACTTTGTACAATAAGAATAAAAGGAAGGTACCAGAAAATAACATTAATTAACATCCATGCTCCATCAGAGGACAAGAGCATCGAAGTAAAGGAGGACTTTTATGCTGAGCTAGACAGAGAGTATGAAAAGATTCCTAGATATGACGTAAAAGTGGTCCTTGGAGATGCCAATGCAAAAGTAGTCAAAGAAGAAATATACAAACCCATTATAGGACAACACAGCATGCACAGTGAATCTAATGCAAATGGAACCTTTCTGATAGACTTTGCGAGAGAGAGGAATATGATTATCTAAAGTACCTGTTTCCAACGTAAAGAGATACACAAAGGAACATGGACTTCACCAGATGGCAAAACTACAAACCAGATCGACCATGTGCTAATTGAAAAAAATATGGAACAAAGCATTAAAAAAGTTAGAACGTGCAGGGGACCGGGTGTTGACTCAGATCACTTTATGGTGGGAATATGGTTTAAACAAATAGTTCCAACTCTCAGAAACCAAAAAAAGAAAAACGCATAAGTTATGAGGGTTTCTAGGCTGACAACACAGGAAGAACAAGATAAATACAGAGATATAGTTACAAACGAACTGGATAAAATTCAAAAAGACGGGAGCATTGGAAACATATGGGGCGAAATAAAACGCACCATATTGACAGCAGCAAAAAACAGCAACCCCCCCAAAATTGAAAAACACAAACAGTGGTATGATGAAGAATGTAAAAAAGAAATGGGCCAACAAAACAAATTGTGACTAAAAATGCTCACTACAAGAACTAAAGAAGCAGAAATGGAATATAAGAGGCAAAGAAAACGAGCAAGGAAAATTATAAGAGAAAAGAAACGAAGATACGAAGAAAGCAAGCTAAAAGATATAGAGGAAAACTATAGAAGTAGAAATATAAGGTATCTGTACCAGGGAATTGGAAGAGAAAAGAAGGGATATCAAAGTAGACCGATATATTTTAAAGATAAAAACGGAACTAATATTATGGGGGATGAAGAAATATTGAAAAGATGGAGGGAGTATTTTGGCGAACTGTTAAACGAGACACTTGGAATAGAGACTAGCAAAGAAGAACAGAAAGGAAGTGATGGTCAAATAGAGCAAAAAGAAATGGCGCCTACAACAAGTGAAATAAGAGAGATTGTCGAGAAAATGAAAAGCAATAAAAGCCCTGGTAGTGACCGGCTCACAGCGGAGATGTACAAACATGGAGGTCCGACATTGATAGAAGATATGCACAAACTACTAAACAGAATATGGGAAGAAGAGCGTATGCCGGAAGAATGGACTGAAGCAGTGCTATGTCCAATTTACAAAAAAGGGGATAAAAGTATATGCCAAAACTATAGAGGTGTGGCACTGTTAAATGTGGCGTATAAGGTACTGGCAACATATATAAAGAAACTATTAGTAACAGCAGTCGACAGGGAGATCGGAGAATACCAAGCTGGCTTTAGACAGGGGCGTAGCACTGTGGACCAAATCTTCCTCTTGAGAGAGATCCAGGCAGACGCCTACGAATATGAGAAACCTACGATGTTTCTTTTTATTGACTACAAACAAGCATTTGATTTGAGTAAAGAGGCAGGAATTATACAAAGCACTAGAACAACTAAAAGTGGGACCTAAACTGATTAACATGGTAAAGTTGACATGTTAGAAGAACTGATAACAAAGTAAAAATCAATGGACAAGTATCCGAAAAATTTGAAGTCACCGAAGGAGTGCGACAAGGAGACCCGTTGTCGTCTGTGCTATTTAGCATATTACTCGAAGACGTCATAAGAGAGGCAGGAATTAACAGAACAGGGCTTGTATACCAACGAAAGCACCACTGTTTGGCTTTTGCTGACGACTTGGTCCTATTAGCTCGAAGTAGGGCGGAAATGAGGTTGGTTTTCACAAAACTGGAGGAAAAAGGCAGAGAGCGAGGGCTATATATAAATGAAGACAAAACTAAATATATGGAATGGACAAAAAATTAATTTATACCTGGACAGCACTTAACAATCACAGTGAAGGAGGGCAGAAAGTTCAAATTCGAAAATGTAGAAAACCAGGAATATCTAGGGGTGACATTCGTTCGAACACCTAGTAATCGAGAGGAGATACAGAAAAGAATTATGACAGGAAACAGGGCTATATGTTGTTTAAGTAAATTGCTTAGAAGCAAAAATGTGTCGAGAGGTGCCAAACTTCGAGTATATAAAACCGTACTTAGACCGGTGGTGTTGTATGCCTGCGAAACATGGACAATGAACAGAACAGAGCAAGTCATGGTTCAAGTTTGGGAGAGAAAGGTGTTCAGAAAAATATTTGGTGGTAGGATATGAAACGGAGTGTGGATTAGAAGAACAAATGAAGAACTGAACGGACTTTATGGAGAACCGAACATACTGGGAGTTATAAAAGCACAGAGACTTAGGTGGTTGGGCCACATTCAGCGAATGCCAGAAACAAGATTACCCAAAAGAATACTAAGCGCCGGAATTGGAGGGAGAAGAAAAAAAGGGAGACCAAAAAATTGATGGAAGAGAGATGTGGAACGCGACCTCGAGAAGATGAAGATTACAAATTGGGAGAAGGTAGCAGAGGATAAGAAAAGGTGGAGGCAACTAGTCAACCATGCCATGAGCCTACTAGGCTCGTAGTGCTGTGTATATATATACACAGAATGATCAGCGAAACAAAAATATTAGAGATTTTTTTTTATACCATTATGGTTTTTATAGTTTAATGTGCTCATGCGTGAAAAGTACAAGAGAATAAAAGTTCACGACGATTTGTTGGAGTCCTTTATGCGCTGAGTAAATCCTTGAAATTTTTATTGCTCTGACTTTATTAATAACAGTTATTCAAGCTGAACGTCTTGGGTGGCCCACCCTGCATAAAGAAGATATTGTACAGAACAATGATAATATGAGGGTCATTTGAAAAGTCCGCGCACTACTGGCGCGTATCGAGGTTATGTTTAGTCAGTAGGATCTCTTGGAAGAACCACACCAAGTTTCAGACAGATCGGTTTATTTCTTTGAGTTTGGCATTCGTTTGAATCGATGAAGCCGAGTGATTTTCAAAAAATTTCGTGTGGTGATTAAACATTACTTTATGAAAGGCAAAACGCCTCAGGAGACTAAAGAGGAGCTTGATAAACATTGTGGTGACTCTGCACCTTCGATTAGAACAGTTTATAAGTGGTTTCAAAATTTTCGGAGTGACCATATGGGTACAAGTGACACTGAACTTACAATCCTTTTAACCCATATATGCCTATAGTTAAAACATTAATTGAAAATAATAAATTTTATTCAAAACTCCTTCTTTGGACAATAAAAATCACTATAAATATTTAACATTAAATAAAAATATATTCCGAAAAGAA
>JAWQRP010002978.1:0-14285 GCA_033557875.1 Quadriops clusia | reverse complement strand
AACAACTCAAAAATAAACAACTCAAAAATGAACAACCCCAAAAATCAGCCCAAAAAAACAAAAAAAAGACAACTCAAAAATAAACAACCCAAATAATAAACAAAAAAAAGAAACAAAAAAATAAGAAACAAAAAAAAAAGAAACAAAAATAAGAAACAAAAAAAAGAAGCAAAAATAAGAAACAAAAAAAAGAAACAAAAATAAGAAACAAAAAAAGAAACAAAAAATAAATGAAACAAGGGAATTAGATAAGTACAAAAAAACACCAATTAAAATTATGATATATATTAAATAGTATTCACAAGACAAAGTTACACATATTATTCTCCTTATTTCTAAACTAAAAAAATACTATAACTAGAAATAAAAAAGATCTAGTATAAAGATTTTTTTCATTATTTTCATAGAACGAGGGATCTCTTAGGGCAACTACTGTTTTCATTTCCATGATATGAACAACCAATACTGATATTGCTAAGGATGAGGATGGTCGAAATGTGATGAGTGAGTCGAGTGAATGTTTAGAATGCGAATAGACCCTATACAATATTATTATTATTATTAAAGATGTAGAATCATTGCTCTTTTTCTCAACGACTTATAATACTCGCTAAACAGTGTCAAAAATATATACAGTTACTTTTTTAACTAGATTTATTAATATTTGGTATCGTGAGTAATAACTGAACAAACCGAGGAGAACACCTTTGCAATCAGAAGCTAGAACATTGCAGAAAAAAGGAGGAATAATAAATCGATAAAGAAACATTAATAAATTGCGGAACAAAATTAATAAATTACTGAAGAAAAATAAATAAATTACGAAAGTAAAATGAATGTTACGAAAGAAAAATGAATAAGTTTCAGAAATGTAGTTTTCACAAATTAGACCAATGTATGTAATTCATGAAAATAATTGAGAAGAAAAAAATAAAAAAAGTTCAATCGTAATAATAGGATTATAATAAAGGTGCACATGTATGTTATACATAATTGAAAAAGGAAAAGTAAAACAGAACGGTACATTGTAATAATAACTACAACTACAATTATTACATATGGTAAAAAAAGAAGCGCCCTTTGGCGCCCTTTTGTTTCCTTTGTGAGTTACTCTTGTAAATATGGCCTTAAAAAATGGCTCTGGAAGATATTCTCTTGTTAAAATCCGAACAAACATAAACACATACAAAAATGGCGTATAATGATTATTATTGAAAAATATTTGGCATCATTAATATTTATCTTAATAACATTTTCATAAAATCACCCTCGCCGCGGCTGAGCCGCGCGAGAAATAATTTTCTCGCAACTATACAATAATTTTCTTCTTTGATAGGCATATTTAGAACACTAGTATAAATATTTTCAATTTTTTGTCAAAAATATATTTCTAGTACTACACGGGACATCCTTAAAAAACATGGGAATATAGTATACACAATAATATGTAATTAAACCTCCGCTGATTTTCTTTGTCGTGGTTGTAGTCGAGATCGTAGGTCAATGAATTCGTGGATGAAATTTTAAAAGAGATCGTTGACGAAATCGTAAATGAAATCGTAAACGATATCGTAGGCAAAATCGTAAACGATATCGTAGACAAAGTCGTGAATGATATCGTAGACAAAATCGTAAATGCAACTAAAGAAAATTGCTTAGCTAAATCTTCCCAAATTTAACGGAAACCTGTGAGTGTTCTCAGCGATACTTTGCAATAATGAGAACCGAGTTCACGTACACAAAAATATATTACATCTAACGTGAAGCAAGGTACTGTACAAAAGGCATATATGTGGAACATTTAAGTATAGTTTAATAAACCGAGAATCGATCGATAATAATATTGATTAAAGTTGACTTTAGTTCGCTGTGTGAGAATTACTTTGGTTTTTTGTTAAATAACGAAACAAAAATGTGTTTAAGATGCTTTAATATCTCAAAAAGTGCATTGCCTTAAAAGATGCATCATCTTAAAAGATGTATTATCTTAAAAGATGTATTATCTTAAAAGATGTATTATTTTAAATAATATTATTTTAAAAAATATTACTTTAAAAAATATTATTTTAAAAAATATTATTTTTAAAATATTATTTTAAAAGATATATCATCCGAAAAGAAGCAATGTTTAAACAATGTTATAATACGTTAAAAAATGGAGTAATATGTGTTACAAGTTGCAGGATTACGCGATTATTAAGGGCGAAATAATTTTAAAAATGCCAAAATGCAAACGCGTATGCAAAAATAATGTTATATTATTACTACAATTATTATTAAATACTGCTGGTAACTTTAAAAACGATTCGAACGAAAAATGATTTTATATTTAAACAAATAAAAGTTTAAATGAATTTAAATTTAAACAATTAAAAATTTAAACGTATTTAAATTTAAACAATTAAAAATTTAAACGTATTTAAATTTAAACAATTGAAAATTTAAATGTATTTAAATTTAAACAAATTTAAATGTATTTAAATTTAAACAAATTTAAATGTATTTAAATTTAAACAAATTAAAATGAATTTAAATTTAAAAGAATTTAAATAAAAAATCATATCGAATAACTGGGCGAATAAGTAATAACTGTAATTACGTAAATTTAAAAAAATAATTTAAAATATATTACTTAATAGAGTTTTGGTTCAAGCTTTTTGCCGAGACAGCCGGTGGAAACCGAACTTATAGTACGAAAGTGTTGGCATCGTCGCTATGTACAGAATTTCATAAATAAATATTTTACATTCAATACCTTAAATATTAGAAAATATATTATTTTAAAAAAATCGTGAAGAACACATTTTCCGCGTTTCCTAAATAATAGAAAAATAACACTTACATATTTAAAAAAAAATATAAATTAAAAAAAATGGCAGTCAACTTACTCGTGTATAAGTGTACACTGAATGAAATTACTAAAATCATCCTTTTAACTAGCTAAGAAACATAAATTAACTAATAAATAGCTTAGTGTTATTAATAATAATATAAATTACCGCTAGCAAATACTACAACCTAATCGTTCTGACTTGGGACCATGATTGGTCGATTTAAGCGTGAAGCCCTCTTTTTCCAAGCAGGCCATTGGATATGAGTTGTGTTACATTTCTTTCAATTTTTTTATATTATTAATATTTTTTTATAATTATAATATAATTATTATTTATATTATAAACATCATATTATGAATATGACATTATGAATATCATATTATGAATATGATATTATGAATATCATATTATGAATACGATATAAATACGATCGTCTATAAATAGCGCAATAAAAGTAAAAAAAAATTGATGGCACCTTCCAACTGACCTTGTTTTTTTGGTTTTCAAAGGATTGTCACGCTTAAAGAAACTTTCTATAATTAGTATTAGTACATATTATGTATTATGTAACTTTTTAATAGATTTGGAATTAATAGTTTGTACTGTTGGTTTTCCTTTACAATTTGAAGAGTGAGTGTTTTGAGATCATTTAGGCACTATTGTTAGTAAAATACATAACATACTATTTTGAAATTTACAAATAACACAATTTTCGTACTATTGCTAATACTGATCCTTCTGTTTTTCTCGCGTTGGAAAACAGGTAGTGTCTTAATGCCTTATTTGGAATCAGTTGTTTCGTCAATGGCAATCGTTAGATACATGGCAATTGTTTCATCAATCGGCAATTGTTTCATCAATTGGCAATTGTTTTGTCAATCGGCAATTGTTTCATCAATTGGCAATTATTTTGTCAATCGGCAATTGTTTCATCAATTGGCAATTGTTTTGTCAATGGGTAATCATTTCATTAATTGTTACATTTTTTAAACGTTACATTTTTTAAATATTACATTTTTTAAATGTTACAATATTTAATTGTACCAAATTTAATTGTAACAAATTTTATTGTAACAAATTTAATTGTAAGAAATTTAATTGTAACAAATTTAATTGCAACAAATTTAATTGTAACATTATTTGCTTGTAACATTATTTACTTGCGTTATTTTTGGTAATTGCAGTTCGTTAATGGTCATTGAATATTAACGAAAATTGTAGCAATAATGGTAACTTTGAAAGTATCAATTTTCAAAATCGTTTCTACAAAAACAATTTTTTTCACAAACCGTATCGTTATCCGAAAGTTCTGACTTCTTGGTAGGCCCCCGGGACCATATACGGATAATGAGGGAAAATATTGGACATGGCCAAAGACGGACTATTTCGAATCAACATGTTTTGGTCATAGTCGATCTTCGAAGGTTCCGTCTTTGACTCGGATCTTGTGATGTTGACTTCGAGCTTGACGTTTTGAGAACTTGAGTTTTGAGAACTCAAGTTCTGAGAAATCAAGTTCTGAGAACTCAAATTCTGAGAACTCAAATTCTGAGAACTCAAGTTCTGAGAACTCAAATTTTGAGAAATCAAGTTTTGAGAACTGAAATTCTGAGAAATCAAGTTCTGAGAAATCAAGTTCTGAGAACTCAAATTCTGAGAACTCAAATTCTGAGAACTCAAATTCTGAGAACTCGAGTTCTCAAGAGATATATGCTTCAAACGCATTTTTTCCTCATACTCATCCCATCCATGACTTGCTTTGTTCATATTCCGATGTTGGTAGAAAACCAACGAGATGCGAGTCGGCGAAAGTCGATTCGGCTTTTTGAGCGCTGTGGTTGCATGCAACTCGTGTCGAGCACATTCAAACAAAACACTGCCATGCCCTAACGCTATCGCCACTCCGCCAATTTGGGCATCTCGGAAGGCCTCGACATTGTCGTCAACACTTTTAACTTTACCTAGGCTATCTTTATTGATTGCTAAATTATCTTTATTGACTTCGATCGTTGTCGAGTCTGCTTTGAGCTGTGAGGATTCGTAAAACCCTTGATTTGTAAAACTTTGATTCGTAAAACTTTGATTTTGGTATAAATTGTTTGGAGAGTGGTATAAATTATTCGGAGGATCCGATAAAGAGCTTTTTAGCTTTAGGTTTCCAGGTAATTTATAGCTATAAATCGAGGGATTGTCTAGAATTGGAAGATTTTGCCGGATTGAAGAATTTTGCCTAATTGAAGTGTTTTGTCTAATTGATGCATTTGGGGGAAGTGAAGGATTCGGTTGAATTGAACGATTCGGATGAATTGAAAGATTCGGTTGAATTGAAAGATTCGGTTGAATTGAAAGATTCGGTTGAATTGAAAGATTCGGTTGAATTGAAAGATTCGGTTGAATTGAAAGATTCGGTTGAATTGAAAGATTCGGTTGAACTGAAAGATTCGGTTGAATCGATATATCTGGTTGAATTGAAAAATCAGGATGAATCGAAAGATTTGGTTGAAGCGAAAGGTTAGAGTGAATCGAATGATTTGGATGAATTGAAACATTTTGCTGATTTGGAAGATTTCGTGCAATTGGAAGATTTTGCCCAATTGGACGACTTTGCCCAATTGGACCATTTTGCCCAATCGGACCATTTTGCCCAATAGGACCATTTTGCCCAATTGGACCATTTTGCCCAATCGGACCATTTTGCCCAATTGGACGATTGTGCCCAATTGATAAATCCTTACCCATCAAAGGATTCTGAGGTCCTTGACTATTAAAATACATCATGGGAATAGAGTTATTGTAATTTTTATCCCCATTATACAAGGGCCTCCCATAAATCAAGTGATTCGAATTCCTAACAGCAAAATCGTCAAAAGGGTTAAAAGTGTTGTACCGACTTTCCAAAGGATAACCATCGAGCACAAAGCCAGGATTCTTCTGATGAGTGTGAAGAGAATTCAGATTCATATCACCATTAGTGCTATTATAAAAATTTTTCAAATGGTTCGGCTGCAGATTTGAAAAAGGTGGAAGCGACTTTTGCGTCACGTTACCGAAAGCCTGATCAGGATAACTAAAGCGAGCATTATTCATCGAGTTGTTCGCCACGAAACTACTTTCATAGCTACTAATTCCTAAATTACTATGGTAACTACCAATGTTGTTATTGTTGATGTTGTTATAAAACGAAGAAGATCTCTGGCCAAAGTTGGCATAGAGATTATTTGTTGTATTCGGATTGTAGCACAATGGATTGGATCGATGATTGTTGGTGTTATATTGAAAATTACTGTTTCTATCTAATACTGTACTAGAAATTTGGTCGTTTTGTACTTGGAGATCACGGTTGTTGTTCATTACGTGCATTTCTGGCAGTTGAAAGTATGGATCCTGCGGATTTACTGAATTTTTCATGAACGCCTCGCGCTTTAATGGTGAATTTTTCGTCTTGGGACTCTCGTCTTTCCGTTTCCTTCGCCGGCAGGTCTCTAAAGGAGCCGAACGAACTCTCACTTCGCACTGAAATCTACGAATACAAAAATTATGTTTGAATATATTTTTTTCGTTTTACTTTTTGGCTAAAGGACTAAAACCTAAGGCCAAAACTGAAAGACAAAAAATTAAGTAAGTACCTTTGCAACACTTCTATGCCGCCCTTTCGGATTTTATCCTCCTGGTCCTCGCTCGAACCGAACTCATCCGTTTCCTCGATGGTATACAGCGGCAATACATGCAGCTGTTCATCTTCCGGTTTCGTCAAGCTTCGTTCTTTGGTCAAAGTCACGACAACCGTACAACCGTTATTCATGTTGTGGTTGTCTTTGTGAGCGTGTGCACAAAAATCCATGCAAGCGGTTACTCCGGAAAACGGCCTACCCGGTTTCAACCCCAACCGACAAGCCACAGCCTGCTCTTCCAAAACACATTGGTTCTTAAACGAATCCGGAGCTAAGGTTTTATACAGCGGCGTCAAATGCGTCGCCAAATTCTGCATCTTCTCCTCGATAGCGGCTTCTTCGGACTCCTCAGTCAGTCGAAACTTCCGAACGGTTTTGGATCTCGCGTACTTGCATCCATTATAATACATACTCCAAGAACAACCAAACGAATAGCTCGCCCCACATTTATCCGGATCGAGCCCTTGGCAAGCACAAGTCCGGTTTTCGTTGGTTCCACATCGTCTCTTCGTTGGAGTTCCAAATCGATTCAATTTGTCAGTCAATAGCGAGTAGAGGCTATCGGCATCTTGAGAAGAAACTCCTTCCCAAGCGACGATACAAACGACGATGAAAGCCGAGAAGCAAAAATGCCCTTGGCGATGCTTGACGATGATTAGGTACTTTTCCTCGTAGTCTTGTCGACGTAGGACCCATTTCGCCAAAGGGCAACCTTGAGCCGTCTTGCCTTCTTTGCCTGTGTATCTGACTTTTTCGATGCGGATGGCTTTCCCCGTAACTCCTGTTCGGGTTTCTAGGTCTTTTCTCAAATTGGGTAGACTGCTCGAACAACCTGTAGATGAAGAATAAACATGCAAAATGATGTAGATATAATTTATATAGATATAATTTATATAGATATCATTATTTATGTTTTCTTTATTAATTACAGTTTTATTAATTTTTGAGAATTATTGTCGACTAGACAGACCATTCTTATGGTTTCAATGTTTTAATTGACGTGATGTCAAACTGATACGACGGTTTTTAGATGATGACCCAACATTTTGTTAATCGGTTTAGCAATTTTCCAATTTATGAACGATTTCCGCCCGTTATTCATCTCGCTGTGCACTTTGAAAATAGACAAAGATTATACCACAGATAATAATATTGTACATTCGAATGAATGAGGTAATATTTGTATTGCCCATTCTATTAATTTGGACTTGATTCATAAAATTTGTAAAAAGAAAAAGATAATAAAAAAAAATTGTAAATAAGAATTCGGGACCTTATTTGAACATTTACTATATGTGCTCATTTACTTTATGTGCTCATTTACTATATGTGCTCATTTACTATATATTCTAAGACTTACCTAAGTGTGTATAATAACTTCCGGGTTCAGGAGGAAATTGATCCGGAGGCAAACATCCACAATTAGGAATTTCGAACCCAACATTCAGCTTCAATTTTTCTTCTTTATCGATCTCGGTGTGGAAGCAGTTTTCGGATTTTATCGGTAAATTTGGGAACATCATCGGATCTATAGTTGGTAGTCTTGTTGCATTTTTCAATGGCAGTTCTTCTTTTATGTTTACTGGTTTCCTCTCTTCTACATTTCCAATTAAATTTGGTTCATCAGGCATCTTTGAGTTAAGTTCTTTTTTTATTGTCACCATCGAAAGAGGGGAAGAATTTTTTTCGAAAGAATTGATCTGAGTTTTTTCGAAATCCTTAGTTGACTTAATGATAGATTCCCTCTCTTGCTTCACTGGTATAGCAGAATGAGTCCTTGACTTCAAGTTTTCGTTCTCGAGAGTTTGAAAACTTTGAATAAGCAAAGGATTTCGAACTTCAAAGTTCAATCCGTTAATCTTTGTCTTTTCAAAGCTGTTCTCTTTGCTTAAAAGCTTTAGCTTAAGCCTCCTGGTGATGTCTTCATGATTTGGCAACCTCACAGGGTGAACTTCTTGCTGATACTCTTTTTGCATATATTTCTTTTGGCTCTCCATTTGGTCGGCATGGTTGGCCAAGTAAGATTTTTGACTTTCGGTTTCGTTAACATGGTTGGCCAAGTAAGCTGGTTTACTAGTCATTTCTGAATTCCAAGCATTTACAGCAATTTTCTTGGGTGAAACCAAGCCGTAGTTGACTTTTGGTGAAGTTAATTGAGGAGAAGGCACTGTTGTTTGTGGTGACATTGGTATTTGTGGGGACATTATTTGTGGAGATAATATTTGTGGGGACATCATTTGTGGGGACATAATTTGAGGTGACTTAGCCATTTGTGGTGACAAAGCTATTTGTGGTGACATAGCTATTTGTGAAGAAGTAGCTATTTGTGAAGAAGTAGCTATTTGTGAAGAAGTTGCTATTTGTGAAGAAGAAGCTATTTGTGAAGAAGTAGCTATTTGTGAAGATGTACCAATTTGTGGAGATGTAGCAGTTTGTGGAGAAGGAGAATTTTGAGAAGAAGAATGAATGTGCGAAGAAGACAAATCCATTTGAGGAGAAGAGCTAATTGGTGATTGTATGGCACTTAGGGTTTGTCTAGGAGACAACACTGGTGAGTTCAAGTGAGAAGAATTCTTGCTTGGGGTAATTGGAGAACTGGGCACTTTAAACTGGTTGTAACTGCTTGGAGACAAATTTAATGGTGAAGAAACCTGATTTCTTATAAAATTGCTGTTGTAGTCACTAGTGTAAGGATATTGTTTATTTTGCACTGTTGAGAAAACGTCTAACTTAGTAGTGTCTAAGGTTAGAGTTCTCAAAGGATTGGAACTTTGGCCTGAGTAATGTGATGTTGGTGTCAATGAAGTACTTCTTGGTGTCGATGAAATACTTCTTGGTGTCGATGAAATACTTCTCGGTGTCGATGAAATACTTCTAGCTGATGGTGAAACATATCTAGGTGACACTGAAGCACTTCTTGGTATATTAACAATAACTTCTTTTGGAGGTAAGTTTTGCTGGTACGATAGTCCACTTTGATCGACTTCCGGTTTATTGTTTGGAATTTCGTGATTGTCTACTGTCTTATATTGAAATGGCAGTGGTAACCTTGGCTTTAGATCTTCTTGATTTAGCCTGGAATTGTTTACTTTCTGACTATAATGATTTGGATTGCAATGAGTTTCACTGCAATGAGACGAAGCACAATCATTGGGATGGGTATGACTGTAATTACTCGATCTGTGATCAGTTGGACAATGATTATGAAAATTTTGTGCAGATTCGTTGCTTTTGTCATCTAGAGGCCAATAAGGAGCAGTAGGCTTTCGAAACATCTGGAAGCTCTCTATTGGTTTCCCAATGGTTGTCCCAATGGTTGTTCCAATGGTTGTCCCAATGGTTGTCCCAATGGTTGTCCCAATAGCTGTCCCAATAGGAGTCCCATTACCTGAAGGAACAAGAAGTTGGCCTTCGCAACCAGTTGGTGGTAGTTTTCGATTAGGGTTTTTAGCGTCATAGTCGGGATAGTTGAGGCAGCCACCACCATCGCTCAAATTTCCGAGGCGATGATGGTGGCTATACCATAAAAAATGACCGGTCTTGTTGTGTTCGTTGGCTTGCACATCCTCGACCTTCTTCTCGCCGTTCTGCTGCTTGTTGAGGATCATCGTCTTGATCCTCGAGTTGAGCTCGATCCTTTGGGATTGGGCGAACTGGTCTTCGTCGGGTTGCTCCGGTTGGTGGTGGTCGGTGTCCGGGGGCTTGCTCTCGAGTTGCTGGTGGTTCGAGTATTGTTGGATGTGGACGTTCATTTGGTGGTGCTCTTGGTGCATCATGTTCGACTGGTCACCTTTAGGGCCTTCTTGATCGGGTTGCTGCTGGTGGATGTTCTGCTCCCAGATCATGTTCTCTTGCCAGTGTTGAGTCGATTGGTCTTGGATAGGTCCGCTAGGGTATTGGGTGCCTGGGTACCTACATTAATTTGAAATTAATTTGGTACTTGCGCTTTTTTTTTATACTTTTTGATGGAGACCATATGGAGATGAGCAAAGGGAAAAGTGACTTAAATTTATTGTACACTTTTTCTTTTGCAATAGTCTTTACTTATACGTACCCACTAGAGTTGTGTGAAGCTAGCTGCGGATGGCTGCTCACTTGCGGATACCCAGGCTTCTCGTTTCCCGAATTCGGTCCACCGATGTTGCTGTTGACGTAGTTCGGGGTCGAGTTCGAGCTCGGACTGAAGTTGGTACTCGAGACGGAAGTGAAAGCTCCGTTGTTCTGGTAGGTCGTCGTCGGGTTGCTCACTGGGGTGTTGGCAGTACTGTTTACCGAGCTGGGTCGGGATATGTGCCCGCTCTGCCCGTTGTCCAAATTTCCCGTCGGGGTCGCAGGCGACGCCACGTAGTTCTGATTGTTCGTGACATACTCCTGGTGATATTGGTTCGATATGTTTCTTTGGTTCGGCTGGGGTTGCTGGGGAGCCTGCTGGGGGGTTCCCGGTTGCTGGGGTACCGGACTTGGGGTATGGGCGTAGTTCCCGTTGGTCCGGGACGCTTGCTGGTGGTCTTGAGCGCTCGGGGGCCTCGTATTGGTGAGGACCTGAACCGGACCCGTGTAGAAGGTGTTGGTTTCAAACCCCGGTTGCTGGTACGCCGGCTGGTAGATTCCGTTGGGGTATTGTTGAGGGTAGCCATCTAGGGCGGCTTGGGGGGCTTGAGGTATTTGCTGGATGAATTGTCCCTGAGGCCATGCTGGAATTTTTTTTGAAATGCAGTATTCATTATTACAGTATTCATTATTAGAATATTAATATTAAATATAGACTTCTTTGTTAACTTTAGACCATAAATAACTCTTTCAAGCTGTACATGTATGTATTATCTTTGATAAAAGTTATTGGTTCAAATAATTGTATTTGAGGATTTTTTGTTAACTTACCTTGTGTTGGGTCGGCTTGCCAAACAGGTGTGGTAAACCTATTAGGGTCCGGGTAGAATGGCATAGGTGTCTAAACAAATTGAATAAATATAAATATAACATCTATTAATATTAAAATATAAATATAATATTCATTAACATTAAAATATAAATATAATATTCATTAATATTAAAATATAAATATATTATTCATTAATATTAAAATATAAATATATTATTCGTTAATATTAAAATATAAATATTGTCAAAGTTCAAAATCCAAATTCCCAAACAATTAAACATTTTTTTTGGCATCCAGGTATTGTCAGCAAAGGACAATTTTCCAGAAAACGAAATTTATCACGTCCCCATTGAGACCTCAACATAAAAGTGGTAAAGCCTATAAAGCTAAAGAGGTTTATAAGGGTGCCGGGATAACAGTGTTTTTTCCGGGATCCCCAGAGCGTCGCGGCGCCCTTTGCCCGCCTACATGTTAAAGGGGGGATGGGAAAACGGGGGAACATCTCTATTTTTCCCAGACATAACATGCAGTGCAACAGATTTAGGGAAATTACCGTCAGGGGATGACCTGACCTTCCCCAACCGGAGGGTTGGGCCCCCCTCGCCTTCGTTCGTCTCAAAGTCGACATTTTCCGCGGTTTAGACGCCAGATCCGCCCGAACGGGATTTATTTCGGTTTAATGCTGTCTCTGGGAGGCTGTTATCACTACATTGTTTTGTCTCTCTCTTTCTCTCTCTCTCTCTCTCTCTCTCTCTCTCTCTCTCTCTCTCTCTCTCTCTATCTTTCTCTTTCTCTTTCTCTCTATCTCTCTCCCTCTCTCTCTATCTTTCTCTTTCTCTCTTTCTCTTTCTCTCTATCTTTCTCTTTCTCTCTATCTCTCTCTTTCTCTCTATCTTTCTCTTTCTCTCTATCTCTTTCTCTTTCCCTCTATCTCTTTCTCTCTCTCGCTCTCTCTCTCTCTGTCTCTTTTTTTATATCTCGATTTGTAGGTTTTTCTCACTTTCTTGCTTTCTCTCTTTCTTGGTGTCTTTTTTTTTGTTGATCTCTTCGTTTCTTGGTCTCTCTCTCTCTTTCTTTCTCAAACTCTGTTATTCTCGATCGCTTCTTTTCTCGGTCTCTCTTTTTTAGATCTCTCATTTTCTACATCTCTCTTTTTCTAGATCTCTATTTTTCTAGATCTCTCTTTCTAGATCTTTCTTTTTCTAGATCTCTATTTTTCTAGATCTCTCTTTTTCTAAATCTCTCTTTTTCTAGATCTCTCTTTTTCTACATCCCTTTTTTTCTACATCTCTCTTTTTCTAGATCTCTCTTTTTCTACATCCCTCTTTTTCTACATCTCTCTTTTTCTAGATCTCTCTTTTTCTCAATCTCTCTCTTGCCCAAGCTTTTTTTTAAACATTTATTAATATACTAAAAATAGGCAATGAGAAACTACTCAAAAATTCGAAAAACTAAAATAAAAATAATAAAATGTATATTTAGTAGAATTAATTATTGGGGCACCGGTCTTTTTTAAATTATGGGCACGATGAGCTCGCTCGCTTCGCTTACTCGCCGCCTCGCGCCTTCGGCGCTCGATTTTAATACACTAAACAGGAGTGAGATAATTAAAGGAACTTTTTGTTACGAAATTATTTGACATTAAAATTATTTGAAATAAAAATTATTTGAAATAAAAATTATTTGAAATAAAAATTATTTGACATTAAAAGTATTTGAAATGAAAATTATTTGAAATAAAAATTATTTGAAATAAAAATTATTTGACATTAAAATTATTTGAAATGAAAATTATTTGAAATAAAAATTATTTGACATTAAAATGATTTGAAATGAAAATTATTTGAAATAAAAATTATTTGAAATAAAAATTATTTGACATTAAAATTACTTGAAATAAAATTTGAAATAAAAATTATTTGACATTAAAATTATTTGAAATAAAAATTATTTGACATTAAAATTATTTGAAATAAAAATTATTTGAAATAAAAATTATTTGACATTAAAAGTATTTGAAATGAAAATTATTTGAAATAAAAATTATTTGACATTAAAAGTATTTGAAATGAAAATTATTTGAAATAAAAATTATTTGAAATAAAAATTATTTGACATTAAAATTATTTGAAATGAAAATGATTTGACATTAAAATTATTTGACATAAAATTTATTTGACATTAAAATTATTTGAAATAAAAATTATTTGAAATAAAAATTATTTGACATTAAAATTATTTGAAATGAAAATTATTTGAAATAAAAATTATTTGAAATAAAAATTATTTGACATTAAAATTACTTGAAATAAAATTTGAAATAAAAATTATTTGACATTAAAATTATGTGAAATAAAAATTATTTGACATTAAAATTATTTCAAATAAAAATTATTTGAAATAAAAATTATTTGAAATAAAAATTATTTGAAATAAAAATTATTTGACATTAAAATTATTTGAAATAAAAATTATTTGAAATAAAAATTATTTGAAATAAAAATTATTTGAAATAAAAATTATTTGAAATAAAATTTATTTGACATTAAAATTATTTGAAATAAAAATTATTTGAAATAAAAATTATTTTAAACATTTATTATTATACCAAAAAAAGACACTAATAAATTACTCTAAACTTTTAAAAACTATGAAATAAAAATAACAAAATGTATATTTAGTAGAATTATATGTTGGTAAACAATCTCTCTTTCTATCTCTCGTGTTCTCTCTGTATCTCTTAATATTCTCTCTGTATGGCTCAATATTCTCTTTATATCTCTGAACATTCTTTCTCTATCTCTCTCTCTCTATCTCTCTCTCTTTCTCTCTATCTATCTATCTCTAGTGTTCTTTCTCTCTCTCTCTTTCTCTCTCTCTCTCTCTCTTTCTCTCACT
>JAWQRP010002977.1:0-14288 GCA_033557875.1 Quadriops clusia | reverse complement strand
CTAGAAAAAACTCTCTACATAAAACTCTCTACAAAAAACTTTACATAAAACTCTCTACAAAAAACTCTCTACATAAAACTCTCTAGAAAAAACTCTCTACAAAAAACTCTACATAAAACTCTCTACAAAAAACTCTCTACATAAAACTCTCTACAAAAAACTCTCTACAAAAAACTCTACATAAAACTCTCTACATAAAACTCTCTACAAAAAACTGTCTACAAAAAACTCTACAAAAAACTCTCCATAAAAAACTCTACAAAAAACTCTCTACAAAAAACTCTCTACAAAAAACTCTCTACAAAAAACTCTACATAAAACTCTCTACAAAAAACTCTCAACAAAAAACTCTCTACAAAAAACTCTCTACAAAAAACTCTACAAAAAAACTCTCTACAAAAAACTTTCTACAAAAAACTCTACAAAAAACTGTCTACAAAAAACTCTACAAAAAACTCTTTACAAAAAACTCTCTACAAAAAACTCTCTACAAAAAAACTCTAGAATAAACTCTCTACAAATAACTCTATAAAAAAACTCTCTAAAAAAACTCTCTACAAAAAAACTCAACAAAATACTCTACAAAAAACTCTCTACAAAAAAACTTTACAAAAAACTCTCTACAAAAAAACTCTACAAAAACACTCTCCACAAAAAACTCTCTACAAAAAAACTCTACAAAAAAACTTTACAAAAAAACTCTACAAAAAACTCTCTAAAAAAAAACTCTCCACAAAAAACTCTCTACAAAAAACTCTACAAAAAAACTCTACAAAAAACTCTCTACAAAAAACTGTCTACTTTTTGATTTTGTAAGTTAACAGTTTCTATTTAAAAAGAAAGCCAATTTTTTTATGTGAGAAACGAGAAAGAAACATTTTTGTGTAGATTTCTCAAAATTTAAACAAGTCTACGGACTTCAATAATTTTTTTCGATTAATTTCTTCAAATGCATTTTATAGTGTGAACATTTCTCTATGTGTTCCACTATAATTCATTTTTGTGCGACAATTTTTAACGAAATTATTGACAATTAAAGAAAAAATCGCGCTCTTGACTTTTAACTGTCATAACTTCCGATAGCAAAGGGCAATATGCATTTAGTCTATGGCATAAGAAACCCTACAAAATAATTTATGTCATTGAGTTTAGTTTTCTATATACAGTAAAACCTCGATATAACGGACTAATACGGATGAGGGGGTGTGCGTTAAAGCCGAAAGTCCGTTATAAAAAAATAAGTTTATTTACAAGGTCATTGAAGTTAGAAATAAACAAACATTTTAACTTGGTAAATAAAGTAGTAAATTCATTTATTCACTTAGTACTTTCAGTAAATAAATTAAACATAAATTTACGTAGACTTGTGTAAAATTCGATGCATTAAAAATGAACATGCGCAAAGCAACTTGTGGGATTCCCATATAACTTTTTGAATTGCGAACATTAGCTTTGTGTTTATGATCGGCAACATATAGATTTAAACATGTAACATATGTTATAACGTTGACCCTTAGCACTCAAATTTCGTCTATTTATATGTTGTAAGTCTAACAAGAATTAAATTTTCGGGAATAATAAAGTATGTATTATAATGTAAAGTTATAACGAAAAAATATTTAAAATGTTTATTTTTTTATTGTCTGTCTAAAATTAAGTAAATCTTATACATATTTGAATGAAAAGCACTGTTTTCTTCAGTACAAAATTTTGTCCGTTATATCCGAAGTCCGTTATGTCGAGGTCCGTTATATCGAGGTTTTACTGTACTGACTTTTTACTAGGTGAATTATTTGAAAACAGATTATTCGATAACATGGGCACTTCAATATGATTTTCCACAACAACCATTAAAATCATTAATTCAAATAATAATAATGTCACATCATATTTAAAATAATACTGTCATTAATATTTAAATGTGTGCCAAATACACTACCTTTGGATCCTCGTAACTTTTTGGCAACACCAAGAAATATTTGCAAACAAAATTTTGATAATGGTGAATATTGGCATTAAGGACTAGAATTCTGATAAAAGGAAATTTTTCCTGTTTCCTATTTTCATTCGCTTGACAATTTCCAGGTTTATTTCATTAATTTTAATAATAATAAATAAATAATAAATATATAATAAATAAATATATAATAAATAAATATATAATAAATAAATAATTAATAAATAAATAATTAATAAATAAATAATTAATAAATAAATAATTAATAAATAAATAATTAATAAATAAATAATAAATAAATAAATAATTAATAAATAATAATAAATAGTTTGTCAATATACAAAAGCTCAAGCGTATATGTCATTTAGTAATTACCCAAAAATTATTATAAATAAAAATAATAAATATTTCCCAATAAATGAATTATCTACAGCAAATAAAATAATTTACGAATTGTTTAGGCTGTATATGCAATATATTTTAAAAGCATATATGTATGTATATGCCTCCATGGTTTAGGCAACCAGAGGTAAGTCTAATAGGCAAGCAACACTATAGAACATTTTCAAGGAGACAGATCAATGGGAATATCAAGGAAAAGAAAATGAAATAATATCAATAAATTAGTATGTTTATTATTGTTTAATTTTCACTACATTTTTTAAAATGTTTGCATGTACATTACACTAGTAATATACCACATTATAAGTCACTTTTTAAATACAAAAGTATTCTCAATTTAAAATACATTTGATCGATTTACACCAAAATATATTATTGCACAGTAAATATGTATTATGATTTACATTTTCATGTATGCATAAAAGTCAAAGACTTCATTAAGTAAACCGAATTGATAGCTATTACACCAAAACAACATTTCTAGTTGGTTCGTAAATTATTTCAACGAAAACATTTCCGGAACAAAGTAGTTGGTTCAAACAATGTAACTACTTTTCTCTAATATACATCAACTATATAAATTTACGACATTAAGAAAGGTAAAATTTTCTTCATTACGTTTATTTTTTCTTTGGATAACTTTTTTCTTTATATATCTTTTGTTAACATTTTTTTTATTATAATGTTGTTGTTATATTATAACGTTAAATTATAACGTTAAATTATAATGTTAAATTATAACGTTAAATTATAACGTTGTTATATTATAATGTTGTTGATATATATATATAATTGGAAACAATTTCAAGAATTAAGGGGAAACTTATGTACAACAATAGAGCTTACAAAATAAATAACAATAAATAAAGACATGTAAAAATGGGCGGATAAATTAATACTCTTCACAGTAATCATAACATTAAAAGCTGTTTGTTCCTTTCTTTTTCAACATAATTTTTTATGTTTCAACATAGAATAATACTTATCGAAGGAATGGTTAGTAGATTATTAAATATTGACACTACTTAATTATACTATTTTACACCTAATTTTCAATCATTGGTTAATACATTTAAAAACAAGTTCCTATTTTTAATCTTTGGTGGTAAAAAAAACATTGAATTGTCAAACGTAGGAAATTTAGGCCATAAGTTAATTTACTGCTTACAGGGCTGGAACTTAATGTTAAGAAAGTTTGTTTAAATATAATAATCACATATGTTACACTTAAATATTATGCTAGATATTATTATTTAAAAATACTGTATGTACACAATGTTTTAAATTATGACGTATGCATGTTATCAGCATACTCACTGATGTTATATATATATGATGATATATATATATATATATTAGAAGATTCTTTTCTAAAGTCAATAATAAAAGACTTTCTTATATGTAGTGTACTTTTTAACGCACACTGTATTATATATTTAAACATTGTTTAAGACATAAAAAGAATTAAGTAGTAATTATAGGCCTTAATATTTTAAAGCTGCTTGTTATTGTTTTCTTCGTATTTAACGTAACACAAAACATCGAACTTCTTTTCTTCGGGCTTCGTTTTTACAGTAAGAAGTATTTATTTATAAAACTTACGCTACGTCAATGCTACACATTTTTGTACTTATCGTTAAGAAATGTAATGGGAATAAATAAATGTACACTCGCCTACAAATTTGGGATAGGCCCTTGGAACGTCTAAAACTGAGGTTCCTACTATACAAGATTTAGAAAAATATATTAAAACAATCATTTGATCGAAGTCTATTGATATGCATCACAGATTCTAAATACTTTTAAATAAAAATCAACACTATTTACAGTACAGGTGGTCTGTTGCTTACAGTTTCGTATGCTTCACCGTGTCCGTCCAGTAGTTTTGAATGGTCATGGCTTCTAAGCTGTTTAAGAATGAATCGTTATCTAAGCTGTACATTTCTTCTGAGTTGTCCTGAAACAAAAGGAATTGTTTTAAAAGATGATGGAAATATGAATAATAAATTGTATTTAGAAATAAATTATATTTTGTATCAAATTCTTAAAAGTTATCTTCTGTTGTTGTTGTGGATGAATCAGAAGTTTGAGATGCTTTAAATATTATAATAATAATAATAATTAATTTAAGTTAATAATTAATATAATAGTAATAATTAATTTAATTTAATAATTTAATTTAATAATTAAATTCCCAAAGAAACTTTGAAAAGAGATGTATGCAGTAATAATATGGTTAAATAATAAATAAATATTGAATAGAGAGAAATATACCAGTAGTGAATAAACAAAAGAAGTGTATTAATACATGGGAATATTAAAAAGATTAATTTGAAATTACTTAGCAGAACAAATTTTTACAAAATGATAACTTTGCAAATCCTGAATTATACACAAAGACCTAGAAAACAAAGTAATCTGCATTATGACTTCCTCTCGACTTACATTATTATATACATCATGCATAATTTATTTATTACTCATGCCATTGTTTTACACAGCATTATTTCCTATGTATGTACCCATTGTTTTAGAGAATTGTACTTGGTCTATTCAAATTTTTAATAATGCATTTAGGTATTTGGGTGTATAGGTGAAAATGAATGTGATACTTTGGGTGATGTATGTGATATTTTATGTGATGTATGTATTGGGAATGCACTTAAAAGGCCAGATAACGTACTATTTACTGATAAACTATTGCATTATCCACGACAAATAAAACTAATCAATATTGTTAAAACAAATCGTGCAAGTTATAGGGTGGCAACAATCGCATGCTCTTAATAATTTTCTGTTCCCAAAAACACAAAATGTAATTGAATCGTTTTTTAACAGTTTTTACTGAAAAATTCGGTTTATTTATATTATCAAGCTAACAACAAATAAGAGACTGAGTCTTAATAAGAGACAGCCTCAATAAGAGACTGAGCCTCAATAAGAGATCGAGTCTCTTGTATTCTCGGAAACGGATAATTATTTTTAATTAACTAAAACTATTAAACAAAATAAAAACATTAAATTTCAACCATGCCATTCAACATATGCTGTACGTGCACGGTGCAACCACACTTAAAAACAAAACTTACCCGTACCGAAGTATCGTCAATGTATCCGCTAGAGTCGAGGTTGCTGCACCGATCATTAAGTACTTGAGGCCGGTTGAAGCCGCGGTTGCGGTAGATGAAGAAGCTCACAGCGATGACGATGGCGACGATGCTGACGCATCCGAGGGTAATTCCCGTGATTCCAGCTGCCGAAAGGTTATCTTGGCTCTCTGGAGCGATTTGTTCCGAGTTGAGCAATAGACTCTGATTGCTGCTTTCCGTTTCTAAAGCTGATACATTTTCCAAGTGACTCAATACTGAGAAGCTTGAGTTAGCCAGCACCTGATTAGCTTCGGTTAAATTTGAACTTTCGGGTTCGGTCGAATGGGTTGTGTTCAAATTGTTAGTACCGTTTGAATGGCTATTTTGTTGTTGGTTAGTATTTGAACGGGTATCACTTATGCGGGTATCACTTATGCTGGTATCACTTATGCGGGTATCACTTATGCGGGTACCACCTATACGGGTACCATCTAAATGGGTACCATCTAAATGGGTACCATCTAAATGGGTACCATCTAAATGGGTACCATCTAAATGGGTACCATCTAAATGAGTACCATGTAAATGGGTACCATCTAAATGAGTACCATCTAAACGGGTAACATCCAAACGTGTACCATCCAAACCGGTAACATTTAAACGTCCAACATTTAAACGGTTACCATTTAAACGGCTACCATTTAAACGGCTACCATTTAAACGACTACCATTTAAACGACTACCATTTAAAGAGCCGCCATTTAAAGAGCTACCATTTAAATAGCTACCATTTAAGCAGCTACTATGAAGAGTACTGCCATTCAAATTGTCACAATTTGATTGGCCAGTGTTTAAATTACCTACGTTCAAGTGGGGTACATTCAAATTCTCAACTTTCAAATCATCGTCATTGAAGTGATCATCATTGAAGTGATCACCATTGAAGTGATCATCATTGAAGTGATCGTCATTGAAGTGATCATCATTGAAGTGATCATTATTGAAGTGATCATCAATGAAGTGATCATCCTTCAAATGGTCAGTACTAGATTTCAAAAACTGTACAGTATTAGATTTGTTGCCGTTCAACTGATTTGCATTCACATTTGAGTCTATCACAGTAGTTTCATTAACGAGGGGCAATGAGGCGTTGAAGTTCAGTTTTTTGTCTTGAACTGCCGAAGACCTATGCTTCTTGGGAGTGCTTTTGTAGAGTTTCGATTGTGTCTCGTTGGCAACCACTAACATATTGACAGTTGCATTGGCAGGAATGGTAGCGCTGGGCGGAATATCGTCAAGACTGATTGCTTTCGCTGACCGTAATGCTGCGTCATTGTTTGACTTTACTGAATGGTTGTCGATTCTCGGAAATTCCGTTGACGGAGACGAGACCACTGTTGTAGTTGGCAGCGTGTCGACACAGTTATTGACTGAAAATGATGAGATTGATAATTAAGGGAATAAACGTGATTTAGTTTTAATATTCGTCGACGTCGTAGATTCAACATGTAGTTTAAAAAAGCAATAATAAACTTTCGAATTTGTGTTTAAACTGAGCACAAATATGAATGATATATAATAATAATAAATATATATAATAATAATAATTATATATAATAATAATAATTATATATAATAATAATCATATATATAATAATAATAATTATATATAATAATAATAATCATATATATAATAATAATTATTATATATAATATAATATATATAATAATATAATTATTATATATATTAATAATTATTACATATATTAATAATTATTATACATAATAATAATATATAATAACAATAAAAGACAATAAACTTACCATATAAAATGAAAAAGCACTTCGTAATCCAAAACCAATGCATATAAAAAAACAGTGTCATGACTCCATCCGTATGAGTACCTACCAAGTGAAAAACAATGTTTTTAACCAGAAGGACGTTTTTATCCTTTATTATATAACAATAATTAGCTCTAATTAACCATTATTTATATGTATACAAAGGTACAGAAAGCGCATTGCCAATTCACCGCCTCAGTGTACACTTAGGGCTATAAAGATCGAATGGTAATTGTTTCCGAGGAAATCGAGTGCACAAGCGAGGCCATTTCGAAATTGTTTACCCAACAATTGGGAAATGATCCTGTATTTACATACCTGTACGCACACAAATAACCTGCTAAATATTCGACGTACGAACTACTGACAATCTGTTGTGTTTTCAATAAAGGGGGGGAGGTGTGTGACGATAGACGTAAACACTGCCGCGCGAAGTTATAAGGAAAAGATTCGGTGGAAAACTTTTGAATACAGTGTACAGCGTACAGTGAGCGTCAGAAGTTTTGTCCCTTAATTCTTTATTGCAACATCTCCCTTAGTAATGTTCCAAGATATCCCTTAAAGTATTTTTAAACGAGTTCGTAGAATTCCTAGAAAACTGCCCGAGTAGATGTTTATCTTCTTCGGCAGGCAAAAACAGGTTTTTTTATGCACTTTGAAGTGTTTTTCGTGGAATCAATTTATTTTACGATGTGCGAACTGTTTTTTTTAGTGGCGCCTAGTAGCAAAGAAAATATCGTGGGAATTCTACGAAAAGGGCTGCATAAGATAAATTGTATGAAGCAACTCATTTAAAATTAATTGTTTCTATAAAAGGTGAAGAAAAATACTTTCCTCATATTCATTTGGTTTTATTTTAAATTTTTGTTTGTTTTTGAATTTTTGTTTGTTTTTGAATTTCTGTTTGTTTTTGAATTTTTGTTTGTCTTTGAATTTTTGTTTGTCTTTGAATTTTTGTTTGTTTTTGAATGTTTGTTTGTTTTTGAATGTTTGTTTGTTTTTGAATGTTTGTTTGTTTTTGAATTTTTGTTTGTTTTTGAATGTTTGTTTGTCTTTGAATTTGTGTTTGTTTTTGAATGTTTGTTTGTTTTCGAATGTTTGTTTGTTTTTGAATTTTTGTTTGTCTTTGAATTTTTGTTTGTTTTTGAATGTTCGTTTGTTTTTGAATTTTTGTTTGTTTTTGAATGTTTGTTTGTCTTTGAATGTTTGTTTTAGAATTTTTGTTAGTATCTGAATTTAAATATCATAGGTGCCCATGAACCAATCAACAAGCTTAATCAAAGTGACAGAAGCTATCTAACAATACACGCCATATTGAAATTACTGTCACATTATCTGTGTTGTGATTGCATAAGTAAGCTTTTTATTATGAAAAAATCAACGAAAAAACTGGGAAACAAGAGTTTATTCCTGTTTTTAGAGTCTTCATTCGCATCTCTATTATCTATGGAAGCGTCAAAATGTGTTTGTAAGTGTATTCGTCATATCGTTCAATTTCAAAGTTGTACGTATAATTGTTTTATCTTTGATTTTAAACCTGACAATGACAGACATGCTGGTCTTCTTCCGAAGCAGTGCGAAGCTAGCGCTTTTGTATCTCTGCTATGTTCATACTAGTCGTCTGACGTCACCAACCTTCGATTTTATTTTTCCTGTTATTTCACACATGATTTTGCTAAATTTTGCCTGATTTAGTTTTGGCTATCAAGGAAGCTATACTTTGCAAAAGCAAAAGTTTTAATTTTATTACATTAAGTACTCGTTTCATTACATTACGTCCTCGTTTCATTACATTAAGTCCTCGTTACATTACAATAATTCCTCGTTTCATTACATTAAGTTCTCGTACTGAAAAAGATAGCACACCGCAAGGAGGAGTATTCTTGGTTGCCTAACTTTAAGGTAACTTAGGGCGCACGTATATTTTAATAATACTGATGATGATTTCTGTATGAGACTTTTCGAAACAGAAGAGGGTATATGTGATGCAGATGGAAGAGTTCCATCGGGAGTACAATTAGAGGAGGAGCATGTATAACAGGATATATTTGTTATATACAATAATTGTAATCTGGGTGTAGGTGAGGATGTGCGGACAGATATGGGTTTCAATAAGGGTGTTAAAACATTAAGAACATTGGACAAACTGTGCGACACAGAAGGCAATACGGATGATTTTTGAGATGTACAGATTGATTTATTAGTTGTGGGAGAGGGTATATAGGATTTCATTGTAGGATTAGGATTTATCGTTAAATCATTTACAAATATTTCCTCCATCTGCTGAAAATATTCCCACCGAATAATTCCTCTTCCGGTTTTTTTTTATTATCAGGAATACTTTTGTACCGACACTTCAAATTTCTCATTTTTCTGTCACAATCCGGTACGTCTACAGTGTACCCCTTTTCCTCCATAGCTTCTACTATTTCTAACCATATATCTTTTTGTTTTTTTTTTGGGCAAAGTATAACTTTAACAAAAGTTTCGTAGAGTTTGGGGTCCAAGTGAAACCTACAATATATATATACACATTTATTATTAAATATGTCTACAAATTCCCGGGATACTGTGTTATCCGTACTCGTTACACAATGTACTATAAACAACTTACCTTTTACTTTATCTATAACACGTACGAACATCTTTAATAGAGTGCGACGATTGTAAACCTTTTGTAAATAAACAAACAACCACGCGTGCTCCAATCAGCTGATGCAAATTAACTTTGTCGTTTCTAAATGTAGCGGACATGCGCCGTAGATTTTTGAAACGTGTTTCAGTTAGCTAACTTCACGTCCTACAAAAAGTGGCCGAGTGAACGCCGCCATTAATTCAAACGTGCGTGAATTACAACACAACACAGTATTAAAACTTGACCAATTATAAATTCCTATGCATATTTCATATTGTACATGTATGATATTTTTCGAACATATTATGTTTATCATTACTAGAACGAATTTAACAACAGATGTCGGTTTCATTACCTATATGTGGTAGATATCAAAGTGTTTAAATATCTACCTATGTGGTAATGATTCACTTATGTACAGGGTGCTTAAATAAAACATGTTTATAAAAAATTCAAACTTCATACCCAGCATGCAAAAAAACGTCAATGTTTCATATCGAATGCGTAACGTTGAGATGAGATTACGTTGCGAGAGACGCGAACCGACACATTAATAAAATAGCAACTGTTAGGGGGATATGACCGGCTCGTTGCGTTATTAACATGCAACTAAAGATACGTTTCTTTTATGTACAGTAAGATGCATAATGAAAACGTACTTAAATGTGAGGTTATATTTACATACGTATGTTTTGCTGATTTCTTGGGTGTTATGGCCCGTTTACAAAAACACTAAAGTTAAAATGAAATATTCACTTTAACTTTAATGTTTTTATAGCCGGCCCACAGCACCCTGAAATTGTTTCAATATGATTTGAAAGGTCTTAGAAAATAATGTGCATTTATATAGAAGTATTAATACCAATAAATTTATTTAAACAAAAATTTAAATGGATATTAATATCAAATATTACAGCAATAATAATATCCTAATAACAATATGGATAATACAAAGTTATAACAACAAATTGCCTTATTGCAGCAATAAGTATTTAAAATATATAAATCTTAAAAAATACACGACTTTCATAGTGTTCGGCGAGGTTTGCTGAAACTCAAGTCCACTTTGTTAGAATCAACCCCCATCATGATTGTTTAAAGTAACTTCTCGTTATGTGTACCATTAACCTTCGTTGAGACATAATCTGAAACAATGGTTACGCTTTATTAAGATTGCATTAATTTTAAGTAAATCTTCGTTTAATATCCTTAACTAAAGAAAAGTACAACGGTGTGTATGAAAATCAACTTTATGTATCAACGAAGAAGCAAAAATTCATGAGGTATAAAAATACGGTTTCTATGATTACTTTTTTCTATACTATAGGCACAGACATGCTATAGGTTAAGAAAAGAGACTGTATTTTATGCCTCGATTTAATTAACTCATCGAGTACATATAGTTGTAAAAGTACGTACCTTCCGTTACTTCTAAGATGAAGTTTTTATATTCCCTTTTGAACACCAGTTTCTTAATATCTAAGTCCTAAATAGTTATTGAAGTGTTTTAAATACAGATTCTTCCAAAATATAAGAAGTTAACCATGCCTAAATTGGTATACCTGAAATTAATTTTTAAAGATTGAATTATTTATTGCAAGAATTAATAGAAAATTGTACTGCTCTAACAAAACATTGTAAAGAAAATACACATACTTTTGATTTTGATAATGTTAAAATTTTATTAATATTTGTATTTTAGAAAAAGAAAATATTTGGTACAAAAGAAGAATTTTACAATCTTTAAATATTAAACATGAAAAATTTTCAATTAATTTTAAACAAGATACAAATAACATTAACAGAATTTATAACCAAATTATTAAAAGTACTAAATAACCTTCATTTTCTTATTTTTATTATTTTAAGTGAAACTTACTTTTTTGTTTTGTTAATTAAAATAATATATGATGCTTATGGAACCCAATATCCTTTCCTGTCGCGCCGACTAAAAAATGTATAAACACTGACATTAGAAATTAGTAATGTGTGCTATTTCAAAGAGGCGGTATGAATTTTGAATTTTTTATAAACATGTTTTATTAATCACCCTGTATATAAAATGTAATCTTCCGCCAATGAAATAGAAAACGTAGATAGACGATTTTTGGTTTATTTTGTTGACATTCTCGAACTACTGACAATCTGTTGTGTTTTCAGTAAAGGGGGGGGAGGTGTGTGACGATAGACGTAAACAATGTAACATCTCCCTTAATAATGTTCCAAGATATCCCTTAAAGTATTTTTAACCGAGTTCGTAGAATTCCTAGAAAACTGGCCGAGTACGTGTTTATCTTCTTCGGCAGGCAAAAACAGGTTTTTTATGCATTTTAAAGTGTTTTTCGTGGAATCAATTTATTTTACGATGTGCGAGCTGTTTTTTTGTCTGTTTTTTTAGTGGCGCCTAGTAGCAAAGAAAATATCGTGGGAATTTTACGAAAAGGGCTGCATAAGATAAAGTGTATGAAGCAACTCATTTAAAATTAATTTTTTCTATAAAAGGTGAAGAAATATGCTTTCCTCATATTCATTTGGTGTTTTTGTTTTTGAATTTTTGTTTGTTTTTGAATTTTTGTTTGGTTTTGAATTTTTGTTTGTTTTTGAATTTTTGTTTGTTTTTGAATTTTTGTTTGTTTTTGAATTTTTGTTTGTTTTTGAATTTTTGTTTGTTTTTGAATTTTTGTTAGTATCTGAATTTTATTAAATATCATAGGTGCCCATGAACCAATCATCAAGCTTAATCAAAGTGACAGAAGCTATCTAACAATGGACGCCATATTGAAATTACTGTCATATTATCTCTTGGTGCTGTCACTGTAATAAAGTAAGTTTGTATTATGAGAAAATTGAGGGAAAAAACTGAGAAACAATCATGAATGTTATCCTAAACTCCTGCTTTTGCCTGCTAGCTAACTTGGTAAGAAAATATTTAATGTTCTACTTTAAAGCAAATAGAACATGATCATTTGAAATTTGGTTTAAAACAGAATTTAAATATCATAGCACAGAGATCATAGATACCATTGAAAATGACAGAAGGAGGTAACAATGCATGCCATATATAAATTACTGTCACATTATCTGTGTTGTCATTGCATAAGTAAGCTTTTTATTATGAAAAAATCAACGAAAAAACTGGGAAACAAGAGTTTATTCCTGTTTTTAGAGCCTTTATTGGCATCTCTATTATCTACGGAAGCGTCAAAATGTGTTTGTAAGTGTATTCGTCATATCGTTCATTTTCAAAGTTGTACGTATAATTGTTTTATCTTTGATTTTAAACCTGACAATGACAGACATCCTTGTCTTCTTCCGAAGCAGTGTGAAGCTAGCGCTTTTGTATCTATGCTATGTTCATACTAGTCGTGTGACGTCACCAACCTTCGATTTTATTTTTCCCGTTATTCCACACACGATTTTACTAAATTTTGCCAGATTTAGTTTTGGCTATCAAGGAAGCTATACTTTGCAAAAGCAAAAGTTTTAATTTTATTACATTAAGTACTCGTTTCATTACATTACGTCCTCGTTTCATTACATTAAGTCCTCGTTTCATTACATTAAGTTCTCATATCGTTGGTTCTCATACTCCAAAGATAACATAGCCGCATAGAGGAGTATTCTTGGTTGCCTAACTTAGAGGTAACGTAGAGCGCACGTATATTTTAATAATTAATTCAAACGTGCGTGAATTACAACACAACACAGTATTAAAATTTGACCAATTATAAATTAGTATGCATATTGCATATTGTACATGTATGATATTTTTCGAATGTATTTTGTTAATCATTGCTAAAACCAATTTAACAACAGATGCCGATTTCATTAAATACATATCTATGTGGTAGATATCAAAGTGGTTAAATATCTACCAATGTGGTAATGATTCACTTATGTACAGTGTGCTTAAATAAAACATGTTTATAAAAAATTCAAACTTCATATAGCGCTTCTTTGATATTGTGTACGCATACATACTGTCCTTAAGAATTACGCCATCTAGTGTAATATTGACGAAGTGGTTACAAGCAAGGAAAACTAAAACAATATAGATATGATGCTTATGCAACCCAACATCCTTTCCTGTCGCGCCGATTAAAAAATGTGTAAACACTGACATTAGAAATGAGTAATGTGTGCTATTTCAAAGAGGCGGTATGAATTTTGATTTTTTTATAAACATATTAATAAACATGTTTCAAATTGAAACGTGTTTCAGTTAGCTAACTTCATCCTGTTCACGTCCTACATTGCATCAGCTGATTGCATCACGTATGGTTGTTGTATAAAAAATAGAATGAAGTTGCAGCAAAGATAGTTCTTGCCAACCTAAGACGTATATTTCTTAGGAAAATCCCCA
>JAWQRP010002976.1:0-14288 GCA_033557875.1 Quadriops clusia | reverse complement strand
TATTTTAACTCATCCGATAGATCATGCTCCACTTAGATTAACAGTAGATGCTTCAACAGTCGCCATTGGATCTGTAATTGAACAGTATCACAACGACTCTTGGAACACTTTAGCTTTTCATTTCGCGAAACTTTCTCCTACAGAAAAGAAATATAGTATTTTCGATAGATAGCTTTTAGCAATTTACTTATCTATCAAACATTTTCAACATTTTCTTGAAGGACGTGACTTCATAGTATATACGGACCATAAACCGTTAACATCCGCATTAACTTCAAAATCAGAAAAAAGTCCACGGCAATCTCGGCACTTAGATTTTAAAAGCCAATTCATAACGAATATACAACATATAGCTGGAAAAACAAACGTTGTAGCAGATGCACTTCCTCGCGCCGTCATCAACAGCATAAAATTAATAGAAGGAAATCTACCAGTAGACATTCTTTCTTTCATTCAGGCTCAAAAAGTCTATTTGCAATTAAAAACGATAAGTAGAAAATGCGATTCTAAGTTACTGCTAGTTGACATTGATTCATCCAAAAATAAAATATATTGCAAAGTTTCAACAGGTAAAAATCGTCCATACGTTCCAGAAATTTATAGGAAACAAATTTTCAAAAACATTCATGATTTAGCTCATCCAGGAATTCGTGCAACTCGTAAACTAGTTACCAACAAATACTTTTGGCCTAAAATGAATACCGATGTTAATAAATGGACCAAACATTGTATTTCGTGTCACACATATATTTTAACTATCGTAGATCGACTAACACGGTGGCCAGAAGCGTATCCTTTAAAAAACATATCGGCAAAAACCGTAGCAGAAACATTTTGTAAGAGAATATATTTTTCGTTTCGGTGTACCACTACAAATAACTACAGATCAAGGTACTCAATTTGAATCAAATCTTTTTAACGAATTATGCTTTCTTTTTGGTAGGCATAGAATTCATACTTCATCATATCATCCTCAGGCAACGGCATGGTCGAAAGATTACATCGCCAATTAAAAAATTCGTTAAAAGCACGTTGCAACATAATTAATTGGTTTAAGGAATTGCCTATTGTTTTACTGGGTTTACGCACCAGTATCAAAGAAGATTTGAAATGTACTGCAGCAGAACTGACGTATGGTCAAAATCTTCGTGTTCCTGGAGAGATGTTGGTTAAATCTGAGAACAATCAAGTTTCCTCGAACGTAAATTTTTACAAAATTTTACTCCATCTGATACTAGAAAAGTTAAACAAACCGGAATTTTCGTACCCAAAGATTTATACAAATCAAAATACGTTTTTATTAGAATAAGTGGCCTTAAAACTTTCAAACCTCCTTATGATGGACCGTATGAAGTGATCAGTAAATATTCAAAAGATTTCGTAGTTAAAATCAATGGTAAACCAACTACAGTAGCGGTGGATAGACTCAAGCCTGCTTATGTTGAGAGTGATACTCCAATAGAAGAAATGAAACAAAAAAAGTTCGATTTATTTGATAAGCGTTTTGTTCTTTTTCACAGGAGGGAATATTGTAGTGGTCGTATGAAATTAATTAATAGAGTAGACCAAAAGATTGGAGGAAAAACGATACCAAGACAACAAGAATCAACAAGATAGAACTCATCGATAAAATCATATTGATGTTAAAATTATAAGTTCATTCTATGTAGTGATTTTTAATAAATAAATTAAAACCTCAACAATAATATTAGAATTAATTAGAATAATCAAATTATTGAACTTATATTTCTATGAATGTACGATAATATTTCCAATATTATTATTGGTTAAATGTAATAAATTTATTTCACAATAAATGTTTGTTTTAGCACATACATATATGTGGTTTTAGTTACAAATTTATGGAAATAAAATTTTTCAAACTATTAATTTGTTTCTATAATTATTAATAAAATTTTAAATTACAAATGATTCATACAAATGCATGTGAATTTACAAATTTACATACGGTTTTTGTAAAATTTACACGAATTCATGTGATTTTACCCATAAATTACAAATTGTCAATTACAATAAGATTGTAATTTTTACAAAAAAGGGTGATTCAAATAGTTCGCAGGAAAATTGTTTTAATATAATTTCTAACAAAAAACCATTTTACATGTCCCTAGGGTATTATTGACAAATATTAATATCAGCAAGGAAAAAAAGTAATTAGTACTTACGATTTTGATCAGAATCCTCGATTAAAATCCGCAGCTTCTGCACACAAAGTTGTATACTAGCCGCATGATTGGGCATGCCCGACGATATACTTATTAACACAGCTATGACGGTGTTAATGCACTCATAAAGTAGACTCATGGCCGACGTGCTACACGACAAAAAAAAATAAGTAAAAATGAAGACTTCATTTAATTATCTTCAAAGCTAGAAAATATAGCAAATATATACAAACAAAATTTAAAGCAAAATATCAACAGCTATTATTACGCTTACTCATTTTTTGCATTATTTTCTTTTTTGTTATAAAATTAATAATGCATATACAAATGTATATTTACAAAATATGTGTTCTATATTATGCAATGTATGTATGTATGTATGTATGTACAGAGATTTTTTTATTGTTAAACTGGGTTAATTTTTCGTGAGTACATACTTTTTAGTTAGGTTAGGAGGCGAATTAACAGGATTGCCACCTTTACGCCTCGTTAGATGAACGGTATAAAGCCTCGAAACAAAAGAAAAGCCTTGGTTAATTTCCGTTGTTAATATGGAAACCAATTCAATTTTGTGCACTGTGAGAAATAACGTGTTAAGAATTATCGTGACTGGTTATGAACGAACGTGACCTGTTATGTGATCTGTTATGAATGAATGTGATTTGATATGAATGAATGTGATCTGTTAAGAATTAACGTGACCTGTTAAGAATGAACGTGACCTGTTAATAACACAGCTCCAGTAATATTAGCTGTTGAAGTGCGACTGTTTAAAAACAAGCTACTACAAAAAGTGTAAACTGGTGTTAACGAACAAAACTTATTTAATTAATCAATGTAAAGAATCCTTACCTGTGAATTAGATTCGTTAAAGGCTCTATCAACTTTTTGCCTAGCCTAGGTTCTAAGGGCGTCAAAGCGCCGAACTACAATCAAAGAAGAAAATTACGGATTAGACAAGTCGATTACCTTGATATTACGTTAATGAGCGGTTCCGTTAAGTCACAGCCGATGTTTCGGTCGTACATTGTTAAGATTGAAAACTGACGAAATTATATCATGAAGGAATAAAATAAATATAATAATAATATATTGCAAGGATATGAAATAACTAAAAGATGCTTACCAATTTAATGATTTTGATTAACATCCAATTATTAGTACTAGTAGTCATAAGCTTGAAGAACACAGGTGCCAAGCTCAAGTAGTTCTTCGGATTCTTCCTCGCCAATTCGCAGACGACGTTAACGGCAGCCGATTGAACACCCGGATCGGGATCTTCGAGTTTCTCTTTCAGTCTCGGGAAAGCGGGCCTTAGGGCCTCGGGATATTTCAAGAACACTTTGTACATCATCAAGACAGCCTTCTTCCGAATGTATGGCTTTGTGGAGTTCAGAAGGGTTAGAATATCATTAGATAGGTCCCGAGCTAAGTCGGTGCTTATGTAGCAACTTAACGATGTCAGGGCCAAGCCCGACTCGTATTGGTTTTGAGAGTTAAGCTCTTTTCTTATCATGTTCGTTGTTAGCATAAGTAATTCGGAATCGCAATGGAAAGACTGGCTTGCTGCGAGATAGCCGATTCGTTTGAGGGTGAATTTGTTGGAGCTCATCACTTCGATTATGTTGAAGCCGGCCCAGGAGATGTCGTAGCCGAGCATTTGCAACTAGAAAAATAAGGGATATTATGTATTTCTTTTCGCAGGAAATAATATAGTTTTTTGAAGGAAATAATATAATTTTTTTTGCAGGAAATAATATATTTTTAGTTAGAGGTAAAGAATCTGCAAGATTTTGTAGTTACTCACGTATGTCAACTTCGCAATGGCATTGCTTTTTACGTTCAAATTGTCCTGCCGGAGCTCTTGTTTGATGTCTTCCATACATTGCGCAATGTATTTCGCCTGAAGAAGAAATATTACCAATTATCGAGAAGAAATATTATTAATTATCGAGAAGAAGATTTAGATTTTTAGATAAGCTCTAAACATTAAATTTAATCAATACTAGTTATGTTATGTTGAAAGAGAGAATCATAGAAAATTTTAACGAAAGATGTATATGCAACAATATGAGAAAGAAATATGTCTATTTAATAATCCAATATGAATATATCCTGTGCCTACATGATATGAACTGATAACTTATTTTTTATGGTTTATTACTTCAGACAATTACTGAAATGATCTTTACGTAGTATTTGTTTGCAACAGAAATGGAGATTTTTGTTAAAGTTAATTCTATTCTATTCTATAATTAATATATTTTTAATAACCGTTCTAATCATTAGGAAATATTTTATTATTATCAGTTCTAATGATTTACATTTTTTTCCTTATTTGTTTTAATGATTATGAAAGTTACGATGTCATTAAAGTGAATGGTTTAAAATCTACACTTTAAAACGAGTGTTAAAATAAAATTTAAAACAATAACTATGTTATATAATGCAGATTTAATATATTAAATTACTAAGTTTGACTTTATATTTTTTTTGTAACATACAGTTGAACACTATAAGCTCCAGTTCAGTGTATTAAAAACGAGCGCATTGTCTCTATAATCAAACAAATATTGATAATATGTAAATAAACAAAAATATTATAATAAATAAAAATATTAAAATAGATGGAAATATTCCAATAATTTCCGATAATAAAATATGTAGAAATATTAAAAGGAATAGAAATATTAATTCGTGACTTTTGAGATACCATCAAAGTTAAATGTTAAACGCTCCAGTTAAGTGTCTTAAAAAACGAGCGCCGAAGGCGCGAGGCGGCGAGCGAGCGAAGCGAGCGAGCTCATCGTCTCTATAATCAAACAAGTATTGATAATATGAAAATAAATAAAAATATTAAAATAGATGGAAATATTAATGATAAGTAATAAATAATAATAATAATAATTAATTAATAATAATAATAAATTAATAATAATTAATTAATAATAATAATAATTAATTAATAATAATAATAATAATTTCAGATAATAAAATATATAGAAATATTAAAAGGAATAGAAATATTAATTCGTGACTTTTGAGATACCATCAAAGTTAAATGTTAAACACTCCAGTTGACTGTCTTAAAAAACGAGCGCCGAAGGCGCGAGGCGGCGAGTGAGCGAAGCGAGCGAGCTCATCGTCTCTATAATCTAACAAGTATTGATAATATGAAAATCAATAAAAATATTAAAATAGATGGAAATATTAATAAAAATTCATTAATAATAATAATTAATTAATAATAACAATTGATTAATAATAATAATTAATTAATAATTTCAGATAATAAAATATGTAGAAATATTAAAAGGAATAGATATAATAATTCGTGACTTTTGAGATACAATCAAAGTTGAATGTTAAACGCTCCAGTTGACTGTATTAAAAAACGAGCGCCGAAGGCGCGAGGCGGCGAGTGAGCGAAGCGAGCGAGCTCATCGTCTCTATAATCTAACAAGTATTGATAATATGAAAATAAACAAAAATATTAAAATAGATGGAAATATTAATAAAAATTAATTAATAATAATAATTAATTAATAATAATAATAATAATAAATTAATAATTTCAGATAATAAAATATGTAAAAATATTAAAAGGAATAGAAATATTAATTCATGACTTTTGAGATACAATCAAAGTTGAATGTTAAACGCTCCAGTTGACTGTATTAAAAAACGAGTGCCGAAGGCGCGAGGTGGCGAGCGAACGCATCGTCTCTATAATCAAACAAGTATTGATAATGTGAAAATAAATAAAAATATTAAAATAGATGGAAATATTAATATTAATTAATTAATAATAATAATAATTAATTAATAATTTCAGATAATAAAATATGTAGAAATATTAAAAGGAATATATTAATAATAATTCTTTAATAATAATTAATTAATAATAATAATTAATTAATAATAATATTAATTAATTAATGATTTCCGATAATAAAATATGTAGTAATATTAAAAGGAATAGATGTAATAATTCGTGACTTTTGAGATACAACTAAAGTTGAATGTTAAACGCTCCAGTTGACTGTATTAAAAAACGAGCGCCGAAGGCGCGAGGCGGCGAGTGAGCGAGGCGAGCTAGCGCAATGTCCTCACAATTCGAAAACAAAATTGAAAACCAATATATTTTTATTAAAATGATATTATTATTAATTTACTATTATATTATTATTAATATAATATCATTATTAATATAATAATACAGTTGAACATTATAAGCTCCAGTTTAGTGTAAAATTCCCTATACATTTTGTGATAACTAAACTAAACTAAACAACTAAACAATTTAGGACATAGCGTAATATCGTAAATACTATAAAACGTTAAGATTCTTGAGAAGGTAAGGCAATGATCATTAAAGAATCTAAAAGTGTTATATAACTTATATATGTCCATAAAAATAAGTAAACAATTTTATTACTAACATCTCTTACCTATACATATAAATAAAACAAAAACATTTAAACTTGTTTACAAATAAATTATAAGCTTCTCTTTTAATGTCATATCGGATATTCATTTGTCAGTAGTCAAGGCACACTTTCTTGATTTCTCGTTAAATGTCAAATTGAACATTCATTTATGAACATTATAGCCAACTTATCTTTAATTTCTAAATGACATCTGTCAGTTTTAGTCTGTCAAAATAGTTCATAGATATAATATACATTTCATAAAATACATTTTATAAATAGATATAATATAGATTTCATAAATACACATAACATAGATTTCATAAATAGGTTCGTTCTCAAGCAAAACGTGAAAACATATTGTTCCTCAACTTAAAACAAACACATAACCTCACTCACCTCGTTCTCCTTATTGTTCCGGATTCCTCGGACCAAATCCGTGAGATTCTTGTCGAACATCCGCTCGAAGTTCCCCTTCACCTTCTTCAGGGCCATCTTCGATAGCTCTGAAACAAACAATCACCAGACTATTTTAGAAGTAAAACACAAATTAAAAACATAATCAAGAAACAAAATACAATACCATCACTAATATAGTAGATATCAATCATAATGGTATCAATTAATACTTACACAAGTCATTCACTGCTGTTCAATTGTTTGCAGAAAGATTTATGTATCACAAACCTCCCCCCATTTGTATCAACGATAACTTTTGTTTCAGTGATAGCAACTGAACGATAGCTTTTGTTTTAGCGATAGCTTTGTTTGGTGATAGTTCTGTTTTACCGATAGTTCTGTTTTAGCGACAGTTCTGTTTTAACGATAGTTTTGTTTCAGCGATAGCTTTTGTTTAAGGTCTAAAATTCAGCCGATAGCTTTTGTTTCAGCCAACGGCAACCTGATTTCGCCGCTAGAACAAATTTAAACGCGTTTATCACCAAAAAATCGACCAAAAACAGCGAAAAGCCGCTGAATGACGTCCATGAACGTCTGCCACGTTTAACAAACGTCAAAACTGTCAAGAGCTGTCAACGTCAGTGGCGTTCGCCATACCAACAAATACTCGTTTAGTGACAAATTAACTAAATTTATAAAATTGTTTTGTTATTATAATAATTATTATATTAATTAACCAAAAAGAGCATGCTGATCTAATTAGTGAAATTGCCTCACCTATGTTGTACATCTCTCGGGAAGACTCGTTATTTTGTAATTATTTGATTGTATTTTATAATTGAAGGAAAGAGGTTAGAATCGGTGACGTGCGCACGTCTAACCGACGATTGATGCGCCATCTGTCGGCTAGACCTTGCACTATAGGGAGGTGTATAATGGGTTGCCTATATTGACGTCAATAAACTTTATTTTTTTTTATAATATTGTATTTAAAACGTATTTCATTTAATAAAACCTACGCTTATAATACTGAACGTTATAAGCAGGAGGATAAACAATAGACAGTTCATTCCAATCATCGGTATTCCTGCAAAAGAAAGATTTCTAAGATAATTCGAGCCTGAGAAGGCTAAGGAAAAACGATAAAACTGGAAAAACGATAAAATTGGAAAAACGATGAAACTGAGGAAAATAAAAATAAACAAAACGGAAAAATAAAAACAGCAAAGATATATATTTACATTTTTAAACGACAAGTATCTTTGACAGTGGTTACATTACCCATCTTCTATTCCCGGGATTATTTCGCCCATAACGTCCCGAACCATCTGAAGGCTTAAGTCCCAGAGGGCCTTGGCTAATTCGTCGTTTTGGGCGGCTTCGCTTTCTTCACACCTACAAGCATAAAATGAAACAATTAAAAAAAAATAAATATAAAAAGGAAATAAACAAAAAAAAAATAAATATAAAAAAAATAAACATAAAAAAAATAAATATAAAAAAATATATATATAAAAAAAAATAAATATAAAGAAAAAATAAAAATACTCTTCCCGATCTCACCTAAAACAATTGTTGAAATAAACACCCGTCACGCCGTTCAATTCCTGTCCGGTAGCGCAAAAAACCGTCGTGCTCGCTGCCTGCTGAAGAGACTTGGTAAAAGGGCGAACAAACGCGAAAAGCAATCGGTAAATCCACCAATTGCGGGACAGCGAAGATGAAACCATATTGCCGGGATGCAAGGTAAACACGGAAATCCCATCTTGCTGTAAATTCTTCGCCAATTGCCTCCCGAACAAAACGTTGCAAAGCTTCGAATTATTATAAGCCATCATGTCCCAATATTTCGCCTTCGTATCGGGCGATAAAGTCGCTGCCGATATGTTCTCTAACGTAATATTCGCCATCCGATGCGACTCTGACGAGACGATCACCACCCGAGAGCCCGAACTCAACATAGGACGCAACAATAACGTCAGGTAAAAGTGTGACAAGTGGTTCACTTGAAATGTTGTCTCGAAGTTGTCGATCGTCTTCGAATATGCTAATCCGAAGACCCCAGCGTTCAAAATCAGGATATCTATCTTCTCGTAATTCGCCTTGATGAAATTTGCAAATTCTAAGCAACTATACAATGAACTCAAATCCAGGTAAATCGAATGACACTTTTCGCCGATTCCTCTCTTCTCGTTTTTCAAATATTCTATTGCGCATAAAGTCGATCCCATGTTGCGGCAAGCGAATATAACAGTGCAGCCGTGCATCGCCAACGATCTGGCGGTTTCTAACCCGATTCCCGTGTTCGATCCGGTGACGATGGCGATTTTGTTGTTCAAGTCGACTCCGTGAAGGACTTGCAAGGCATTACTTGAGGCATCGAACCGTTGTTTGTAGTCGTTAACGTGTTCTTTCTCCTCGACGGCGAAGGCTAGCCGAGGATCGGTATAAGTGGTTCTTCGGTTCTCGTGGTCGACGTAGATGACCTTTCCGGAATATTTGTCGATACATCGTTCCCAGCCAAATGGGAGATCTCCGGAGACGATTTTTTTCTTGCCACTACGGGGATGGGTCCATTGGGTTTGTTTTAGGAGATGGTTGGCGTAGAAGACGCTTCCGTCGACGGTGACTCTTTCTTCCCAGCCTGGAGGGAGTTCGTCTTCGCTGTCAGTTTCCGGAAGGTTCATTCTAGTTGGTTGTTTGTGTTAATGTCTTCGTTTTAAGTTTTATTTTTGTTTGATTTTTGTTGTTATTATAATTTTTCTTGTTGTTACAATTTTTCTTGTTATTATAAGTTATCTTGCTATTTTAATTTTTCTTGTTATTATAAGTTTTCTTATTTTAATTTTTGTTGTTATGATAAGTTTTCTTGTTATTATAAGTTTTCTTGTTGTTATAATTTTTCTTTTGGTTTAGCTAAATTTAGTTGTAGTCTTGTTATAAGAGGTCGTCTATTTTCTTGTTCTGTTGTTGTGGATTTCTTTCTGTAATGAAAACAAAAAAGTATTTAGTAAGTAAAATGCTTTCTATTTTATCGTACATAACTTAGGCTGAGAAGCTTTAAATGATTTTTTGAAAATCTAAAAATACAGAAGAGGAAAAGTCCTAATATATTAGGTTATATTAAATTCGCATAACAGAGAAAAAAGCAGTTGTAAGTTGTTGATAAGAACATAAATAAATATTATACAAAAAAAGAAAACTACCGATTAGTAATAAAAATAAATAAATTACTTGACTTTGAAACAAGATAACAAATAAGATTTTAACTGGAGCGTTTAACATTCATTATATATTAACCAAGATGTAAGATCACAATTAATAATTATTAAGTATAGGTTTAATTAAAAGTTTTCAAATTTTCCGTGCACACAGCTTTAAAGTTTAGATTCTTAACCATTCAGTTGTATGTATAACAATAATTTAAGGAGAACAATGATTTAAGTATAACAATAATTTATGTATAACAATCATTTATGTATAACAATAATTTACGTATAACAATAATTTGCCTAATCAATAGAACGTGCAATAAAAATATTTTTCAAATCATTAAAACGTCTAACAATTTTGTTTTCAAATTATTGGGCCTTCGAGGTCGCTCGCTTCGCTCGCTCGCCGCCTGGCGCCTTCGGCGCTCGTTTTTTAATACACTCAACTGGAGCGTTTAACAACTATTTAGCACAGTTTCTTTTAAAAATTTTTTAAAGCTTTTTTTAAAGTTTTTTTTAAAAGGTTTTTTTAAAGCATTTTTTTAAGTTTTCTTAAAGTTTATTTTCTAGTTTTTTTTAAAGATTTTTTAAAGTTATTTTAAATTTTAAATTTTAAAAAAATGCATTCGTTCCGGATGCAAAGTGTTATTGCATGTGAGGATACGAAATGGACAGAAGAAAAGAAACTCTACTTACAATAAACTCCAAAAGAAACGAGCTGTCTTCAGGTAGATTTTAGCTATGCAGAGAAGGCCACTTTCTTAAGCAATTACTATTTAAACCTTTGTCCGATTACCTGCTAGTTCAGTTCATTTGACGACACAGTGAAAGAACGACCAAGTTACGTTTGTGATAGAAAACAGTGCATCAAAAATGTTTCAAAACAAAGACGCCATCTACACCTTGGCTCCTTTGCCAAATCTTGAAGAAATCGCCAGAAGCACAGCTGTACGAAAAGTGATCACCAAAGACTTCAAACTAACGAAGACCAAAGAAATGGACGAAATTTTGTTAAATAACGACTTCACCGGCAAAACTGTGATGAATCGCATCCAAGACGCTTTTGGCGTCCCAAGATTCCTCATCAACAAAAACGACAAGATCAAACAGGACGTGGGGCAAATTTATAAAGAATTACGTCGTTTATTTAAAGTAATGCACTACGATTGTCCTACACCGTTTGAAGATGACCTTTTTAAATACATCTCTTGGGGCCCATCCCGAAGCATCGATTTGGAAGAAACTTTTTACAAGATTCGTCATTTGTTGCCCAAAGAGATGAAACACTTGATGGCAGCAGATTTGTGCCTAGAAGAGTACATCGAGAAGAACGCTCAACATTTTCTAGAATCAAATATTAGAGACCGTCATGTATTCAACATTAGCAATGTGCAATTCCTCAAGTGGTGGTCTGCGGAGATGGCCAAAAGAAATGGTGATAAGAAGAGAAGGCAACAGACCGCAGCGGAGATGTTTGAATTGTCTTTAGTAGATGGAACGCCGCAAGCAGTTAACTTCTTTGCTCGTCGCGTCCTAGAAGAAGAAAGGCAGAGAATGGAAGACGGAGAGGAATTGCTAATTCGAATCATCGATCAAAACAAATATATAGTTTTACCGGTTAACTTGCTCTTTTTACTAATGAATTGTAACGAAAAATTGTGGACACGACTAGTTCCTGATAGTTATGTTCTCTTTCGGAGTTGTTTGCAAATGTCTTCAACAGAAACTGGAATTCTTGTCCTGAAGAAGTATATTGAATTGACAGCGCAGAGCACTTTTGATGTCAATTCATTTGTTTGTATCTGTTCTTGGGCGCTTAAGGAAGACCTATTTTATACATTTGAGAAGATATGGTTTTTGGCTCCTGAGGATGTTAGAAGAAGTTCTGATACAGTGGATGAGTTGGAAACGGCTTTGTGGGGCACATATGATGAAGATGACTATATTAATGAACCAGTGCATCCTGAATTGGAGAAGAAGATAAGAGATTTTGTTGTGCAGTTGCGAAGACATTGCAAAATGAACTAATTTGTTTTTTTTAAATGTACATATTAATTTGTTAGTATTTATATGCTCGATTGGTTTTTTTTGTGATAATAAACATATTCATTATTTTTTATTTATTTTTTATGTTGTGTTTTTCATAGGTCACTTTTTAAATTCTAACAGCCCTCATTGTTATAGTTTCTTGGTATGCATCTCGTAAAATTATGAGATTGTTCAGTTAAAACTAAAAATTAAATTTAGTTAGAATTAGTAAACACAATTAAAAAATTCAATATTAACGATTAAAAAAATATAATAAAAATGAGATCATACCCAATAATATGAAATATTTTTACAATCATTTAGAAAATAATATTAAACAAACAGAATAAAAATAAGTTTATATAAGAAAAAAAATAGATTATTTCTCTAAATTCTGTGGATCATTTGACAGAGACACTCCACTTAAAGAAATTTGGTTTAATTTGAGAAGTTCCAAAAGAGCCTTTTCTCCTTCAAGCAATCGTCATTCCCTTAATGACACTCAATGTGACGAGTTTCTTGATATTTACTTACTTCCTATGTCTAATTTAATTAGGAACATTTTTGCATTTCTAAATCAGGAGGACTTCTTTACAATAGATGAATTGTATTATGCCTTAAGGCAGGGGTAAAATAAGGTATAGCAATTCTGTTGACTGAGTAATTTAGTTTCTGACGCTATCCAGAGATGGCGCCACATACAAAAACAATATGGCGATTACCAAGAGAGAATTGTGGGTTGCCTACGTGTACATTACGTGGTAGTAAGAGTTGCCTACACGCACAATATAACTACCGTAAAATCTCGAGTATAATACGCACTTTTTTCTCATATTTCTTACTGAATATCTAGGGTGAGTATTATACGCGAATTATGACAGAAAAATCATAAAAATGCCACCTTAAACAATAAATTACTACTACTACTAATATAGGCTAAAATAGCACAATGATATGTGCGGCCAACAAAAAACGGACATTTATTTTTTCTCCGAGTGTACATTCAGTTGCGTTTTAAATGTCACAGATCTGGATCTGCTCATAGAACCGTTTCAATACAAGAATGCAGCGTAGGCTGAAGTACATATAGGGCGCTCACGGCAGTACCCAACGACGCAGTACCTGACAAGACATTGAGCCGGAGGGTTGTGTCTAGCATTCACAAATAAAGACCGGACGAGATAGCTTTCGAATCTTAGTTATGCCTTTTAGAAGTAATAGCATTCAAGGCCTGTCGTTCTTGTATAGCGCGCTGCTTCTAGTTTCATCGAATGCCCTTTAAGTTTTTTTATTCCATATTACATTATATTTCGTATTTGGTCTGTTCAAAATAATATACGTTTGTCAGATAAAATGGTCGGCCAAAAATTGTTATTAATGAAATAGTACCCGAAACGAATTTTCGTTCTAGTGTTGTCAATCATTTTGACTTAAATTAGATTGGTATGATGTGCCATTTAATTCTGATTAGTTGATTCGCGAAATTAACCTTGTTTCTATTATATTTTCTGCTATTGACTGAAAAGTGGATGATATTGTATGAAAATGTTTACTCATAAAGGTGACAGGTAGAATTCAGATGTATATATGCCAGAAAACAATAAAATTGTCGACAGAGAGAGAGAGAGAGAGAGAAATATATTGAAAATCAAAACTTACAGAAAGTCGCATGCTTTACTTTGATGGAAACAAAGTAAAATATGTGACTCTAACTTGTGTAATTAATTATTATTACACTAGTTAATGCCCGTGAAAAATCACGGGAAGCCATGTACACATATATTTATTACCATGTACACGTATACTTATTGCCATGTGCACATATTCACCTGACCATGTACACGTGTACATATTACTATGTACACATACAGGGTGTCCATCTATCTTCGCATCAGAGGGGGAGGCACTTAAGGTTGAAATTCGCTCAATGCAACTGCCGAAACGAGACCGGCCGGTTACCTACCTGTGTGTTTGTGTGAATAGAAAAGCTGTTAAGTATTTTTTTATTGGACGTCGAAGGAGCTGTGCTGTGG
>JAWQRP010002975.1:0-14289 GCA_033557875.1 Quadriops clusia | reverse complement strand
GTTAAGGAGTTGAAGGCATAACAACAAACTATGGTTTAAAGAAAGGGATTTAAAGACATAGTAAATAAGATTTAGGGCATTAATACAGTTAAAAGTTTGAAGGTCTAACAAAAGGCTTTACAGACAGTTAAAGGTTTGAAGACGTATTAAAGATCTATATGAGTTAAAAGACAGTTAAAGGATAGAAGATCTAACATACATCTGGAACTTGAAAGGTTTTTAGTTTAAAGGCAGTTAAAGGATAAAAGGTCTAACATAGATATATAGCTTTAAAGACAATTAGTTTAAACATAGTTAGAGGATTGAAGACTACCTAAAAATCTATAGGGCTTACAGTTAAAGGATTGAATACCTAACATAGATCTATAGCTTTAGAAACAATTTGGTTGTTGAAGACATAACAACAATCTAGGGCTTTTAAGGCATTTGGAGAATTGAAGTCCCAATAATGATCTAGGGTTTAAAGACATACCGGAGATCTAGGACTTTAAAGACAGTAAAACTATGAAGTGCTTTAAACACAGTTACAGAATAGAAGATCTAACATAAATCTAGAAGTATAAAGGCAGTTAAAGCGTAAAAGACCTAACATAGATATAATGGTTTAATGACAATTAGTTTAAACAAAGTTAGAGGAGTGAAGACGACCTAAAAATCTATAGGGCTATAAAGACAGTTAAAAGGTTGAAGACCTAACATAGATCTAGAACTTTAAAGGTAGTTAGAGGCAGTTAAAGGATAAAAGACCTAACATAGATATAAGGCTTTTAAAACAGTTGTATTAAACACAGTCAAAGGATTGAAGACGACCTAATAACCTATAGAGTTATAAAGATAGTTAAAGGGTTGAGGACCTAATATAGATCTAGAACTTTAGAGGTGGTTAGTTTAATAAAGACAGTTAAAGGATAGAAGAACTTACATAGATATAAAGCTTTAAAGACAGTTTAAATACAGTTATAGGATTAAAGACGACCTAAAAATATATAGGGCTGTAAAGACAGTTAAAGGATAAAATACCTAACATAGATATAAGGCTTTTAAAACAGTTGTATTAAATACAGTCACAGGATTGAAGACGACCTAAAAACCTATAGAGTGATAAAGACAGTTAAAGGGTTGAAGACCTAATACAGATCTAGAACTTTAGAGGTAGTTAGTTTAATAAAGACTGTTAAAGGATAAAAGACCTAACATAGATATAAGGTTTTTAAAACAGTTGTTTTAAATACAGTTACAGGATTGAAGAGAACCTGAAAATCTATAGAGCTATAGACAATTAAAGGGTTGAATACCTAATATAGATACCTATAAGGTTTTTCAGACAGTTGGTTTAAATACAGTTAAAGGATTGAAGACGACCTAAAAATCTATAAAGGCAGTTAAAAGGTTAATGACCTAATGTAGATCTAGAACTAAAGGTACTTAGTTTCAAGACAGTTAAAGGATAAATGACCGTATATAGACAGGAAGCTTTAAAGATAGTTTAAATGCAGTTACAGTTTTGAAGACAACTTAAAAATCTATAGAGCTATAAAGACAGTTAAAGGGTTGAAGACCTAACATAGATAGCTATAAGGTTTTTCAGACAGTTGTTTTAAATACAGTTACAGAATTGAAGACGACCTAAATATCTATAAAGACAGTTAAAGGGTTAAAGACCTAACGTAGATCTAGAACTAAAGTACTTAGTTTAAAGACAGTTGAATGATAAATGATCTTACATAGATAGAAAGCTTTAAAGGCAGTTTAAATACAGTTACAGGATTGAAGACGACCTAAAAATCTATAGGGCTATAAAGACAGTTAAATTCGCGAGTATATTGCACTACCTATAGACTGTGAAGATGCTCTGAATTTTGATACAAAGCAATAAATGAAACACTGAAAATCTGAGTTTCCTAACGAGAACAACTAATTTGCCCTTACTCAATAACGATAATCCACCTTAAATTTTAATATTCAAGGATGTGTATACTTAAACCCTTACAAGTAAGCATTGTTGTTTATGTGAATTCTGAAATATTAATTATATGTGAAGATGCTTTTTATAGAATGTCATAAAATTTTGTTGAAATATTAGAGATGAGAAGAGTATTTTTATACTTGTGCTGTAAATTTTCATTTAATAAGAACAAAGATGTTTACACGTACATAATTTAGAATTTAGGCTTGTAATAAAGTCCAGGTCCTATATTTTAAATAATATGTCATACACAGTCACTACAAAAAATGTATTAATATGAAGCTATAAATATTATATCCTAAAAGACAGCTAAAAGATTAAAGATAAAATGACTGTAAATGGTTTTAATGATCATTAGAGGACTGAAGACCTAATAAATACCTAAAGCTTTAAGGTAGTTAGAAGATTAAAGATCTACAAAAGATCTAAAGCTTTAAAGACAGAGAATTAAAGATGTAGGGGTTTAAAGACAGTTAAAAATTTGAAGATGTACCAAAGATTTAGGATTATTGCATGCTTGGTTAGTTTTCGAACGTATAAAATTTTAGATATTTAATTTAGGACATGAATTTAGAGCATTTTATTTCCCTACGTGTTAAATAGTAAGATAAATATATAAATTATAATATCAAATGTTCAATATGTCCTAAAAATCTTATTATTAACAGTACTCACCGACATAGTAGCCAAGCCCCTGTAACTCTTGAACCAACTGCTGCTTCTGCTCGGGCGACATCCTCGCGAAAACGCTTCCTCTCGTAACGAACTTCGGCATCAATTCTGGATAATAATTCCTCACAACCCCCCAAACCTTTCCCGTCATGGCAAACCTATAATTATTAAACATCGCCTGCGGCCTCACGATTTGCCTCTCATTCGTGACACTATTTGTGTAAGTCTGTGACTCCATGGTCTCCAAACTCACGACACTCTCGGAATTAGACAGCAAACTCAAATCATTCTGATTCATGCCACCCTTCGAACTAGCTAGGGTATAGCACAATTGCGGGTCGGCAGCGCTATTATCGACATTCACGGTAATCACACTTTGGCCCGACGTTATGATCTTGCAATCCCTAGCGACACTTATGGCTGTCAAAATGTTGTCTCCGGTGACCATGACGACCTTCATGTTGGCATCATTTAATTCTTGGATGCAAGGGGTCGTATCTGGCTTTAACCTGTTTTCCATTACAATTAACCCGAGAAGGTTTAGATTTTGCTCCAACGTCTCTCGTGTTACCTTATGAACTTTCGCATAAGACATTTTGAGCTCTTTGTGGGCTATGGCGATCACGCGATATCCCTCCTGAGTGTAGTTCTCTAAAATCTCAGCAAAATCCTCGGGAACCGTTTCTTTCCGAACGAAATTCAGGATCATTTCCGGTGAACCTTTGCAATAGAATTCAAAGCTGGACCCGGAGAGCTTGCGGATGATGACGCCCATCCGTTGGGCCGAGCTAGAAAACGGAAACTCTCGAATTATCGCCATTTGCAATTCTTCCTCCAATTCGTTTTTACTACTTTCTAAATTTATACTTCCCCTTATATTTTTGTTATCTCCAATATTTTCGGCAGGGTCATTCTCGAAGTCACCATCGACTGAGGAATACTGCATCGGCGGTTTGAAAACCGTAGGGAAAATCATGTCGTACTTTGTGTTATCCGACGTGTCGGGTTCTTCCATTATCCACTTGGTGCTCTCGAACATTTTCAAATCCAACGGATCGCCGGTTATCTGCTTATCGATGATGGTGAGCGAATGGCAGGTGACCAACCCGCAGACGAAAGTGTTAAATGGTAGCAAATGAACGTTCTTCGCGGGTGCCCCAAAGTATTGGTTCGTGATCGGAACAATACAGAGCAAATCTAACCCATCTTCTGTTAATGTCCCAGTTTTGTCGAAGCAGAAGCAATCAATGGAACCGGAAACGTTAATGCTCCTCGGCGAAATGCAGAAAATTTGCTGCTCTTTCAATCGCTTTTGGGCATAGAATCTCCCAACGGTCATGGCAGCCGGTAGAGCGGGTGGTACGACGATTGTTATCAAATCCAAAGCTTCGAGGATCAAGTCTTCCGCTGGGATCTGTCTGAGGATTTTCGTGATGATGGTGTTGATAAAGCCGATACCTGCAATTACCGCTAGCAGGGCGATGAATCGGTAAGAGTCCTTTTCGAACCGGAAGTCAACGGGTGGCGGGTAGAGAATACTGCGGACAAGGCCGCCTTTAGCGGTTTGGAAGCCCGTTCGGATGACGATAGCGAGGACTTTCTCGTTGCCGAAGTAGCGGGTTTGAATGACTTCCGTTCCGCAGAAGAGCGTGTGCTTGGCGTGTTCTTTTGGGTCATAGTACAAGTTCGGAATGTTCGGGAAGGGTGTTTTGGTTACTGGTACGGATTCACCTGTAGAAAATTAAAGATCTTAGTATATTAATAATAATAATTTTATAAGCATCGTTTTTAAATTTGAATCTCAAAATACAAAATGTTACCAGCAAGATTTTTTTGGGTTTTTCTTCCCAAACATCAATAGTTCAAAATAGCATTCAGAGTCTTCCATGCAACAGACAATAAGTATATCAAATAGGTTCACAATCCAGTAGTTTAGAAGATTCCGAAGAAAATATCAAATCTATATACCTATTTTGGTTTAAATAAAAACCTTCATCAGGTGCTGAAATGGTAATAATTCGTTCGTGCAATGATCCACACCAAGTATTAGGAAATATGTATTTTCATTTTACCTTTAGTCGTATTTTATATTATGTAGCTAAACAAAAGAACACTATACAAGTCAACAAGGGTTTTAACTACTCATATGTAGAAAAACATTCATTAACGTTACAAAAGGACTTCTGTAGTCGTTTCTCTTTGAAAATTTTCTTAAATATCTTTATTGTTCATTCTTTTATGTTTTGTTAAGTGATTGTAAAGTTCTATGGTGGTATGAGTTAAAAGTTGCTGTCTCAAGTTAGGTCTATAATTTTCTCTGGAATTTATAGCAACTTTTTTATGTACTGGAATTACTTCTACTTATTTTAGTTGGTGTTATTGATAATTTCTCTAATTTCTAATTTAAGAAATTTATTACTTTTTGTGGCATTGATTATTATTATTATTTATTGTATAGACAGCCTGTAGTTTATTTTTGTAGGACTAGTAGCACAGTAGGTACTCATTTGTCACTTTAATTTTTCTTGTTTTTTTTTGTTGTTGAATATTTCAAATGTTGTTGTAGCATATTGAATTTTTGTTCTTGTGTTTTAATGTTCTTCTTCCCTTTGCTTTATATGATGTTCGTTCTTCATTAAAATGTTTGTTAATAAAGGAATAATTAATTTTGAGTTTTTACTGTTCTTTCCTGATTGGTTTTTTTACATCATCATATTTTTCACACTCAGACAATGTTGACACAAGGAAGTTTCCTGATTATTAAACTTTCCTGCTCTTTCACAAGAACACTGATGGTATAACAATCTTTTCAATGCCTTCTTACAGTAATTACATAAACTTTCTAGAATTCACTCTGTAAGATTCTTGCATTCAGTCATCTTGCTCGACTGATAACATAAAAATTTTAAACAATCTCATAATCGAAAAACCTATCATAAATCAGACCCCAGACAATTTATCCAAAATATCGTTTTGTTGCTCAAATAGAACTTAACCATCTAATAAGATTCTGTTTAGACTCACCAGTTAACATGGATTCGTTTAAAATGCAATTTCCGGTAAGTAGTAAAGCATCACATTGCATGATGCAGCCATGTGGAGGAATTTCCAAGACATCGCCCGGGACCAAAAGCTCGGTTGAAATGATTTCCGTTGTTGTGGTTCGTTCTCCGCCAGCGATGGAGTTTTTGAGAACTGGCCGAACGACACCGCACACATCGGAACTGTGCACTGTCGATTTCAAATTACGTTGATTCTGAAATTGATAATAAATTATGTTGTAGGTTTAAATAGCTTTTGATTTAATAAGAAATTTTATAATATGAGGAATACTTATTTTTCTTTACTGACAAGAAAATATTTTGCAAAATTAGTGTTTTACAACAAGAAAATTGTAACAATTTATTAATTCTCATCTCTTACGACTACACGTTCTCATGCTGAGCATGTACTGAAATGAAAGTTGATTAGTGGTACATTTGATGTAAAATTACGTTGATAGTGTAATGAGTTCAATTCCAAATGTAAATATGAATGCAAATACGTAATTGCAAAATTATTTATTTGTCTATAATTTTAAATTTTACTCAACAATATTTACGGAAATAGTAAGTAACATAATTTTTACATCTATTTGTTAGAATGAGTGCAAAGTTGGCTTTTAAGAATGAGAGAGTGTGCAAAAGTAGAGTGAAATCCATTTTAAAATTAAATGAAACCACTTTAAAAGAAAGCAGCGAGTTGCCTAAATCGTACCACTGCGTTTAGTTGCCTAAAAAGTATTAATACCGAAACCTACATTAACAAGGCACGCTCGAGGCAAGGTAAAACAATCTTGTTCATAATTTAAAAGGGATTATCTTATCTACATGAAAATGAAGTGTCCCAACTGTGTAAGAATTTAAGTTTTGATAATCAATATATTTCATTTAGAATACGTACACAATGTATCTAACAACTACGTTCGTTCTGAAAAACATTGTCGTCGGATGTTTTATCTCAAAAGGTCATTTAAAAAGCACTTTTTAAAAGAACATAGTCAAACCAAAAATTTTCAAGAAAATAATTATAATTTATGTAATGATAGCGATCAACAATATAAATCTCTCAAATTAATTTAATTGTCTTAATGAAAATGAGGTTCCCCTTCGTGTTCTACAAATCAATCACAAATCACAGATTTAACAATTGAAATCTTTTTAGAAATATATAAAGACAGATTTTGTATCAGAAAATATAACTAGAAGTTGAATTCAAATCATTATAGAATCTATTGAAAGTTTTTTAACTCCAGTCACTAACATATTCAAAGCAAATTTTAAGACTTATGAAACAGTTTTTTCCATTAATCAAATAGAATATTTTACTACACTTATAGACTACGTACATCATTATTTATCGTTACTTAATACTGAATATAAAAGAATGATTTTATTTAATAAATCCCACTGCTTGTTTGCTTCTCAAAAATACAAACTCTTCACAAGTGGATTGTGCATTATTTATAAACCAATAAAAAAATAAATAAGTATAACACTTGGCTTAAGATTATTACTTTAATTGATTCAAATGCAGTCTTTAAACACTTAACCAGAGAATTTCATGGATGTCATTTCAATGTTTGACTATCCTTATTTCATTAGTTTCAAGTAGTTCTTTCAATTATATGGAAAGTTTTTGTTAACCATTCTGATAGATTCTATTTATCAAAAGGTATTTAGTTGACTTATAAGAAAAAATGCAGTTTTGAATATATCAGTACACTAAAGTTTACTTTATCACGTAATTGAATTTTATATTTGCTATAATGTCGAAAGATATATGTTTATGATAGTGTTGAGCATATATGACTGTACGGTATACTTAAGGTAAAGATCACTTACTAGCTTAGATTTTTATGTGTGTAGGCGAATCAGTTATAAAAAAAATTAATAATGCATACATTATTCCTTCGTATTACGCCAGTATTACTTCCAATGAGCTTTTAAACCCGAAATTACCCATGCACTAGAATTCTTTTGCATTTATATAATAAATTGTTGGCTAACATACTAGCTTCACAAGGTTACCATATTTTCATAGACACTCTTAGGCCTAAGAAGGGAATATGGGGCACCACGGAAAAAAGGTCAATTCTTCAATGTAGAAGATTTCAGAACTACGGCCATACAAAAACGTACTATGTTAAATTGTGTTAAATGTGCACTATGTGAAGGAAGTCATCCAGATAACTATAAAGGGTGTGAAATATATAAAAATCTACAAAATGCAGGAGGTAAAAACAAAATTCTACAAAGCAAAATGACATACAATATAACAATGGCGTTAGTATACAAGATAAAAATCATTTCCCACCCTTTAGATATGACCCACCCCAAAATCCTACTAGACTGCACCTGCAAATGTCGTACTCGCAAGTACTGTTACAAAGTTAACAAGTACCTAATAAAATACCTGATCTATTGGATTTCTTTGTTTTTTGTGGTATAATATACAATTATATTCAAGCAAAATAAAAATTTGAACTGTCTTTTAATCATTCCCCAGTGATAGCAACCCTAAGTAATTATATAATGGGCAAATATAATATACCAACGCTTATTTCAAAATAAACAAATTTGGATATATTTAGATCATATATAGATGAAAACACAAAGTAAAAACAAAAACAAAAGATATAGAACTGACAAATACTATTCCTGAATTTCAATTTGGACTCAGAGAAAAACTCACCACAATCCATAAAAACACATAGAATTATAAATAAAATAACAACTATCGTTGAACAGAAACTGTTCTGCGCAGTAGTATTTCTTGACGTCGTCCAAACGTTTCATAAGGTCGGGTACATTGGTCTATTGTCTAAGATTAATAAAATGTTCCCTAGTCCCTACTATTTGCTAATAAAATACTATTTGCAAGATAGATACTTTCAAGTTAAGTATAATAATGCTTTTTCACAATGCTGTGAGATTAAGTAAGGAGTTAATCATTAATATATTTTTTCCCCAACCTTTAATATTTTTTTTTTTTATCTTAGGATTCCAGGTCTTAAATAAGGATTTTGTATTTACATTTGAGCATTTTTTATTGTTATATTGCCAATGTTTCGCGCTCTAGATAAGCGCTTTCTCAAGGATTTCTTATTTGGTATTATAAACAACTCATTTTTCCTGCCTTCATAGTCTTTTCTCCATTCTAAAATATTTTTCACAATTTACATTTAAAATTGTACAGGTATTTTACATTACTTTTTTAATGCATATTCTACAATACATGACAAACGAAACAATACTTATGCATGTATATTTCATCAACAATATCAATTCCAACATCATTTTCTATTATTTACACAGTTAACCAACAATTACAATCTATCTTAACACATTGACTGCCACGGCAATTTTCAGAAATCTGGCCAAAAATGACAATTTGATTTTATCACTTTATATTATTAAAAACTCTAATTCTTGTGCATAGTTATCATCAAAAAGCACAAAAAATGTGTTTTTTTTTAAAAAAAAGGTCATACGAATTATCTCGTAGTTGGCAGTCAACGTGTTAACATACTATATTACGCAACAGTTTTCTTATATTAACAGGAAACCATGCTGTTATTCTTTTAATATTCCATATATGTATTTTTCAATTCAAAAGAAGAATATCTAGTGACATCTATTATTTAGGAAGTTTATTCAATTTGTTTTATGTATTTGCGATATCTTTCTTTACTTATAGGATTCTATTAGGTTTCAATTATTTTATTATAAATTCTACTTATATTGTTAATATCTTTCTTGAAATTAATGGAATTCTTTTCCCTCTTAATGAATAACGATATATATATTTATATATATATTTTGCATTATAATCAGAAAAATTTAATTCATATAATAAGTTAGAATTCAAAATTAATCATCTGATTCTTTAAGTTTTGTAAAAAATATTTTGGTTGTTCAATGATAGTATGTTAACATAGATTGTAATTGTTGGTTAAATGTGTAAATAACAGAAAATAATGTTGGAATTTTTGTTGTTGATGAAATATACATGCGTAAGTATTGTTATATTTCCGATATAACAATAAAAATTGTATAAATTAATACAAAATCCTTATTTAAGACCCGAAAACCCAAGATAAAATCGAAATAATATATATTAATATTTAAACATTTATTTTTCAATGACTGTAACTATTTTAATTATAAGAGGCCGATTCGTATGAACCCAGGCATTCTTAGACTTTATAGTCTTATCAAATAAATTACACAAAAATCATTTTCCAATGAAATGCATTATTCCGTTCAATAACACACTTATCCACGAACTAGTTAAAATTGTGCCAAAGAAGTTTCCAGAGTTAATTAACTGTAAAATGAAACTATCAATTATAAAATCATTCAGCTCTTCAGTTACATCATCCAGATGGATCTTAAGAGCGTTGTTTACCAAAACAAAACACTTTGGACGGGATTTTTCGAAAACTATAAGACCAATCAACGTCTTTTTTTCGCCAAAAGCTTCTAATTTCAATTCTACACGTACCTCTCAGGCCCTTTTTTGCAATAAACAATTTATTTGTTTATAATTTTATAATAACAAAGAAAACGGCTCCCAGAGGTACGTGCAGAATTGCATATAGAGTTATTTATTTAAATAAATTTTTTTGATATGGTTTTAAATTTTCAAGAAATAACGTCCAAAAGCTAAACTCAAGAGATGGCGTTAGCAGTTCAACCGCAACAAGTTTATTAACGTTGAATATGATTCGGCAACTATGCCAAATTCGCAGATTCGACCTTCTAAGCCAAGTGTACGATCGCGATTCACGTCACACATACAAATACATTGTGTAGTTTATGTGTATATTATATCTATTAGATACATTGCGCTCGCAATTTATCTGGTTATCGATTGCAGATCTGGTGAAGATCTCAAAGCATATAGGAAGAAAGATTATATAAGGAACTATACATGGTGTCCCAACCTCGACGTATTGTGGCTTTATTACTGAAGATAGACCAAATGTGTAAAAATAAAAGTTATATTGCATTAAAAAAGGTACATTCTTAAAAAATTTTTATCTTATATATATAGTTAAGGAGCGCACAGTGGACATCAAGCCATTTTCTTAAATGGCACCCCACCATTTAAATTTTTTTTCTTAAATCTATTTCTTTAGACCTTTCCAACGGTACCGAGTTTGCAATGTCTTAAATCAATATTTTTCGAGATATTTTTGGTCAATACATTACTCTACTTAAAATTCATTCTCAGAGAAACGTTTCACTTTTCTGTTACTAAACAGGGGCTCAAAAATATCGATTAAAAACGCTAAAATTGAAATGGCACTAACTCATTTTTTTTAAAATGGAATGATATTATATTCTTTTCATATTATAAAAATAGATTAAAAATTTTATCTTTTAGTATAAAATTCCCTATATTTAAATCTAACCGATTATGATTTTTCTAGAAAAAAATTAATTTTTTTAAGCGATTTTTAAGTAAACTAATGTCTTTTCGTTAATACTTTCTTCGCTTATTCGGAATTTATAAAAAAAGTAAATAATTATTTTGAAATTTTGCATTAAGAATGTTAAGTCATTCTACTGTATTTCTAAAAGTAAACAAGTATCTGCTACCTATCTAGGTAAAGTGTTTGCACAATTGGCGGAGGCGCGTGATCAAATCTTGTCAACTGCACATGTAGATTTCAACATACCTTTATAACGCACTTATGGAAGCCGTCTATCTTTGTGGTTCACGTACCACAACCCCGATATAAAAAGCAATATATCTACCAAAAACAACGCACCGAGCGCAGGCACAAAGGGGGTGTGTTATCGCGCAAATTACATCGGTTTAGAACATAATTATCGAATTATTTTCAGATTTAACAGCGGCACGCTTTGGCCAAATCGCCCTGCACAGGAATTAAAATGTGTGAAAATCAATCCCCGATGTATGTTGATCAGGATATGATAGAGATTGATGGGGCAGTCGGTGGTGGCTCGGAAGCGAGGAGGGGCCGAAATGCCGAAATAATTACCCCGTACGCCATATCTGCCGCGCGGCTCGCCCAAAAATAGATAAATACATTTTTAATGGGACTTGTACAAACATAGTGTATTTGTAACCGCCGGTGTTTGCATATAGTTTGCGCTTTGTGCGTGCATCCGCCCCGGTCCCGTCGCTCGTCGCTTCATTTTTTATTCAGCCACCCGTTTGTGCTCCCCCGTGACGGTTAATTGTATTTAGTTTAGTTTTTTCGGCCGTGTTGTTTCGCGTACTTTATTTTACGCGCTCCGGATAAATGATTGATTGGTTTTTTAACGAGTTCGTTTTATTAACAGTTTATTCGGGACACAGAGTCGAGAATTAGGAGCGTAATTGATATTTTTCTTTTTGCGCCTCCACAATGGGCCGGCTCTAATCGAATTATTTTTGCGTTCCGAATAATCTGATTGCCGGGGATTTCGGCATTCAGCCATCATGGAAACACAACACTGAAGATAGCTTATCGGCATAGTTTGCCGCATATAATAGTGTTCGGGCGGACGTGAAAAAATACAATCGCTGGCTGGCCGAATGGGCAATAATATTGATGCGGTAAAAATGGAAAACGAAACGATTGTGTACAACTCTTGGGAATTTACGTATGTACAAAGCACTATCTGGAATTGCCCGGCAACAGTGAGAAATATATAAAGTCAAGTACACAATTAGGGGAAGGAGATAAGGCCGGAGATAAAAAGTCCGAAATCCCGATCTATTAAAACGGTAAACGAGAGCGATATTAGAAACAATAGAATCTTCGGCAAAACAAAAAAGGCAAGATCCCGCGGCTGTCTCCTTCTTGAGCATAGTGCCGTTTCAGTCGGGCCAATGGGGACATATCGATCAGAGGCTGAGTTTATCCTAATAGGATTTCCTAGTACTTGATTACCATTTCAATAGGGGGATTTGTCATTTTCAATTAAAGTTGAGTCCTGCATCTCACACTCTGCTCCAAACGGAGCGGTCCGCTTTTAGCCAGGACCAAAGGTCCCGATATTGTCCTTTCTCCAATCGTTTTAAAGCTCCTCAACCAAATTGCTCCGTCCTAGGAGCGGCCAATTTGCATATCGAACTCGAGCTGTTATTCCTTTGAACAAACAGTCCTTCGCTTTTATCTAAGTGAGGATTTCTCTTCGCTCTCTGTCTTTCGTCTTCATACTCTTCTTCTTCTTCTTCTTCTTCTTCTTCTCTTTCTCTCTCTCTCTCTCTCTCTCTCTCTCTCTCTCTCTCTCTCTATCTCTCTCTCTCTCTTTTTCCCTTTGTTTCTATTTGTCTCCCTTTCTAGTAGTACATATTGATTAATAGGTATATAACGTTCTTTTCCTACATATATCTTCAAAGAGGCATTTGAAGATATTGTTGGTCCAGTTTTAGTTTATTAGTATTATATGTTTCAACTACAAGATTAAATAACAACAAATAATGATTTTAACACATGAGTTTCTACTTAGTAAATCGTAGTCACACCTACGCTAGCAAGTAGACCTAAGCAAGGTAGAAAATGCGCCATTAGAGGAATGAGAGAAACCCCATCCCCCGAATGGTACGGAGTAGACAAACAGAGAGCTGGTGCTGGAATTCGGGGCGCCTGAGCCGCCGCCACGACCGGATGGAACGTCTAAAATGCTAATTCGAACGCAGTTCTCCTCGGGAAGTGGTTAAACAGCACAAACAGCGTCTATTATATGCGCAATAAGACCTCTCCGGGGTTCTAATACGATCTCAATTTAGTTTAGTTCCGCTCTGTTACACGGGTCGCGTGGCAATCGACTACTGTGCTGCACTCGGCCCGCCGGCCCCCGCAGCCCACCCCCTCGCTCATTCGGCCCTCCCTGCAACCCCGCCCCCGCATTTGTCACTTGGCTTGGTGGAGGAAAGCGTTGCTCGGGGGCTGGAGGATTATTATTCCTGTTTGCTGGCTCCTTCTTTTAATACGTCCTTAATGGATGCGATGTGGGTGTGTGCGTGGGTATATATAGGCGTATGTGTGGGTGGGCATATGATTGGGCATGTATCTGTGTGTGCCCTGAGAAAAACACAATATTTCAACTGCCAATTTTGTTTTCTTGTAATGTTTGTAAAAATGAAATACATGTAAAGTTATGTGCAAATTGTATTTTATAACTTTAAAATAAATGCTTAAGTATACATATTTTTGACGAGCTATATATTCAATTCAATGACATTACAATGTTTTTCTAAGTTTTTCTGTTCTTAAGCTGTACACTTCACAGCTGAATTAAAAAGTATTGGTACATTGAATATTCATCGTTTCACGAGTGTGGCTATACCAAGGAACACCCTGAACTTTTTCAAACTTCTTTGGAATATTGTTTTGAGACAGAATTAACAAAAGAATTTCAAATTCAAAACTGCGATTGCCTAGCAGTTATTTGATATGCTCACTGTGAAAATTGTTTTTGATTGAAACATTCAGCCGTATTACGCATCTCTGTCGCTAACTGAAAAGGTCGCTACGTGTTCCTAATTTTTAGCGACGTCGCCAGCCGTTTTCGTATCACGTAACCTCGACCGTCAAGGAAGTCGCTACAAAAATATAGAAGCAGCTACGTCGCCAACTTAGCGACTTG
>JAWQRP010002974.1:0-14290 GCA_033557875.1 Quadriops clusia | reverse complement strand
CAAAACTCATTGATGTTCTTTAAAATGCGACTTTTTCATAGTGGCGCAACCATCAACGCACATTCACCATAGAAATCGCACTCCTTAAAATGGGAAAATTACCGACGGACGGACGGACGGACGGACGGACGTACGTACGTACGTACGTACGTACGTTACAACGGCAATTATGTTTGTTGATAACATGTTACTAACCGCCACTTGTTTTGATAATCAATTGTAGATTTAGAGCATATAAAAATTACTAGTTAAGGTTGTTGAAAAATTATGTGATAGTATCTGAACTCTATAAAATCATTCAGTAGACAAATGGCAATAAACATTGAGTATAATTAATTAATTTTTTTATACAATATCTGCAGTACGAAAGTTTTTGCAAAAAAAAAATATCTAATGTTATTTAATGAGTTTATATATCCTACAGTTTTAAAAGTGTAGATATTTTAAAAAGCAGCATTTTTATGAGAAATACACATTCTTAGGTATAAGACAACTACAGATCTCAAACTAAGCATTCAGTATTTGTAGGTACATTGATCACACATGAAGATTATATCGCATTCTTAATTCAATACTGTAATAGTCCTAGTTTCTGAAATACTTTTGCTATCAAGAAAACCCACTGACTTAGACCTAATAATCTATTTTTTATGATGTACGATTTACATTCTTAATTCAAAATTAAATTATTCTATTATTTAGAACGCCTGAAGTTTCTAATCCAAACAAATATTTTAATTAAAAGAAAATCAGGGTGAGTTATACTTGTGATTATTTTAAAACCACCAGTTACTTCATCGGCACTGTATCTTCTTAGACCAAGAGTGTTACTCCCCTCAGTGTATATAGGGAGAATAATAAAAAATCAATTCAAAGAGACTTGTATAAAGTGTGACAGCCGTTATTTGCGCAGCAATGGGGATCAGTGTAAACCTCTATTATTTGATTCCACAATAACTGCAGGTGTTTCAAAAGCTTGCCATTCAATGCTACAGGCAGCGCCACCGATAAGGGTTTCATGAAAAGTAGGGCGCTTCCTGTTTTCAAACTCGGCGCAGGGCGGCATCGACGCGACTCCAGCGCCTTGCCACCCCACCAGAAGAGTAGAGAACTAAGTCTCCGCACCCTAAACCATTTCATCCCTTATGTATCGCAAAATTGCTGTGGATTTTAGGGACTAGAATTTTTGTTTCAAAGAAAACATCGATTTTTTCGGCTGGCGCAAATTTTCTCCTTTTGAGTTAACGTCTCCGGAATTACCTCAGTGCATTTTCCGACAATTATTTCGTTGAGCGCCAGGTGCCTTTTTGAGTGTTTTTGACTGCATTCGCGAAGGGCCGTAAAAAAGAGCACCCAGCAAGAAAATGGCAAGTTCAGACGAAGAACGAGACGAGTAAGTTAAACACTTTCCTTTTAAACTCAACTGTCTACTTTCTTTGTGTGCAATATGTTACATCCACCAGGAAAACTGGCGACCTCGATTTCCTTGTCCAGTACATTGTTGCAAATATTTATCCCGAAATATATTAACCCTTAATCATGTCCCCGGTTCAAGATATGAATAGCACCAGGTATTTTCCTGTTATCTTATCTAATCTAATTTTAGTGACAATCTGTTTAATTCAATCATTTACATATTAGTGCATATTTATAATACCTTATCCATTTTCTTTCTGTTGTTTTTTTAATGATATATAGCTTAAAGGAATCATACAATTTTAGCATTGAGTAGTAACACTTTGTGCCATAAACACGATCACAATAGAAACATTATATGTTTATATTATCATTTTAAAACAGATTTTTATTTTTCATTGTGTACATACATTGAAATACGATAACGAAAATTATAAAGCTTGTTTTAAAGCTGAAAAAATGATACCTCGAATGTATTTCCCGTGAATCATCCAAAAGGTTTATAAAGCTGGTGCGGTGTTATTACTCTACTCAATTAGTTACGCCTACAACATTAAATTATTGTCGCCGGACGTTCATTATTACTATTGAAGCTTGAGCTAGCCTGTTGCTAAATAACTGTGTACTTTTGCATAAGTGTGATCTAGTGCCCAGAATCCACCAGAAGTCGCAATGGCAAATTTCAACAATAATGACGAATTAGAAGTTTGTGATCATCACAATTATAGTGCTTATGACGATCAAGATGATGAAGATATGAAAAAGATCTCTAGGTACACGTGCATGCGAAACAAATCCTGCATCTTAAATCAAATACGGTATAAGGACCCTTCTAATTCTATTTACCGCTTATCATTTTAATATTAATAATTTTTAATATTAGTCATTCTTAACAACAATAATCAACTCATAATTCAAATTAATGTGCTTTAATTTCCTGCTTGAATGAGATAATTTTTAGATTTTATCATATTTAACAACACATTCATGTAATGACGTTTACTTTGCGTTGTTTAAAACGATATTTCCTAAAGATAGCATTTTTCGCCTATTTACTCTTTTATTTGAATTGTTTAGCAATATTATAAAATATGCAGGGTATGTAGGAAGAATGAGTAGTTTGAGACTTACTCCATGTAACCATAAAGGCAGTAAACATAATGAAAAAATGCGACTAAACATATGTATAACAAAAATAATAAATTCGAAAGCAATGTTAACGATAATAAAAATATTTATATTATTTTAATAATATCGCGCTTACAAGTATAGCGATAATTACGCATTATCGAATATTTTGTAACGACAGTGATGTTCATAACAGAATCTTGCATAACCCCATATCATCTGCATTAGATGACCCAACACACGTGTTTTGATCGATCATCATTGTCAATTACGAAGCAGTTGTCTCTGACTCGAATGGACATAAAACCTGCTTTACATTGTTCTAGTTGCACTTGCCTTCACTAGCAGTGTCCTTTAAAAACTACTCGAGTTTTGTGCACATGCTCAACTTGAGTTTAACTTACGGTTATTGTTGAACGCATTCCATTCAGAAATAACAATGAATGGTAGTTGTAAAAATGGCTCGGCCCGGGGTGCTTGTGATCACAATAATTTTAGTGCCTATAGTGATGAAGAAGATTGCCAAGGAGAAAACAGAAATGGTTATAGTCATAAGCCATGCATGATGAATGGCTCTTGCATCTTAAATCAGATACGGTATATTTTAATGTATTTCTAATATTGCCTTTCACTTATTAAAACTTACTTCTAGAAGCATTATTTTGTTAAATAGTAATGCTTAAGATTCTCAATATTGTTTTAGAATAATAGGTTTAAATTGAGAATTGTTTGCTATTCATGCAACATATGGCTTCGATATAACTTTTTAATGAACGGATGTTGCTACTTATCATTGTATTTGACTGCCTTAGCTATTACTCTTTTTTACATACTATTAATTTCTGTACTGCTGGTTCAAATCACTATGGACAAATGGAAAACAAATTTTTTTTTCGTGAAGATATACATGTATTTTACGAAATAATAATTATTCCAAACCACAATAATAATAGTAATTAATTAAATGTATCATTTTTATAGGTACCCCGATGGGACTGTCAGACTAAGGAATCCTCACATTGAGTTGATGGACCAAGACATATTATACCATATTGCTCTGGGTAGCGGTTCTCATGATCTTATAGAAATGTTTGGAGACGTTAAGGTAAAAAAATGAAATCAACATCAGTAAAAATTTAACTTTATATTATAAAACTTGCTCGTAGATAAAACACTTTTCATTATTTATATTCAATGGCAATTAATACGATAAGGATGTGAAATGAAAAACCGTATTGCTTATCGCAATGCATTCCATGTATACATTTATAACTACTTTGCGATATAATATCCCTGGTATATGAAAATATTTACATAATGATCACTAAACTGAAGATTAAATTTATTGCTGAATTGAAATGAAAATTTTAATTCACACGTCGAATGCGATTAACCTTAAAGATAACTGTAGTCAGTTAAGTGAGAAGCTTAAAGGGGTTTTGATACATTAGTAAAATAATAAAAACATGCAGTTCATATGCACGAACAACTTCATATTATAATCGTTGATAAACGAAAATATTTACACAATGATCACTAAACTAAAGATTAAATGTATATCTGAAGTAAAATAAAAATTTTAATTCATACATTAAATGTGATTAACATTAATAACTGCAATAAATTATGTAAGAAGCTAACGAGTTTTTTATAGATCTGTAAAATAATAAAAATATTTTCTACAGTTCATTTGCATGGGCGGCACCCCTAAACGCATGGAACACTTCGCCTATTACATAATGGAGGAAATTGGCCACAAATTGCCAACTGGCACTAAGTTACTAGACATAAGTGAATTTTCCCATAGGTATGCCATGTATAAAGTCGGGCCCGTCCTGGCTGTTAGTGTAAGTAGACAAAACTTTAAGTACACTATTTTTATTTAATTAAGTAAATTTTAATTTTATTCTCCACTTTATACACAGCATGGAATGGGGGTTCCTTCCATGGGAATATTATTACACGAATTGATTAAGCTAATGTACCATGCTAAGTGCAAAGATCCAATTTTCTTCAGAATCGGTACTTGTGGAGGAATAGGGATTGAAGGAGGAACTGTAGTCATTTCCGAAGAAGCTGTTGATGGGATGAACAACAATTATTATGAAGTCGTGAGTGATTTCGATTGACTTTGTGTTTTGTAAAAAAATTAATGATTGATATTTCAGCCTGTATTAGGTAAGCTAGTGAGACGGCCATCCAAGCTAGATAAAAAACTGGCTCGTGAATTGAAAGCTTTAGCCAATCAGGATGATCCTTACGATACAGTTATCGGAAAAACAATGTGCACTTTGGATTTCTACGAAGGACAAGGAAGGTTAGACGGAGCCTTCTGTGATTATTCAGAAAACGATAAAATGGATTATTTAAACAGCGTCAGAGATCAGGGCGTTATTAACATAGAAATGGAGACGGTGCCCTTCGCAGCCCTCACTCATCATGCTGGAATTAAAGCTGCCTGCGTTTGCGTTGCTCTCTTAAATAGACTTAAAGGCGATCAGGTGAGAAGAGAATTTGTAAAATACGTTACTTATTGATATAGTAATGTAATACACATATTAAACAAAAATTATATCGCAGGTTTCAACCCCCAAAGAAGTCCTCAACGAATGGCAAGAAAGACCTCAAATCTTAGTGGCACGCCACATTAAGCGCTACCTACAAACGAAGGGGAGAATATCTTTTGATGGTCACGGTTCAGTGGCCGTAAAAAGTCCACGTCGCTTCAGATTGGTTCAACAAGAATCGCAAACCTTCGAATAGTTGACTCAACTTTACAAAACGTTCGTAAAAACTAAAAAAAAAATATTTGATTTTAGCATTACAAAACTAATTTCTATCCTGTAAATTTCAATAATATTAACGAGTTTAACATTTCTTAGCGATATTTTATTAATTTATTAAACAAATAACAACTGTTCATGCGAGATCTAAAATTTTATTCGTAGATAACTTTTTTAAAAGTTTTTGTAGCTTTCAAGTAGGAAACCGCTCAAATTATTGTTATTATTTCATTCTATAAAGTAATGATAATTAGTTGATAAATGTACGTTGATCGCTTCTAAGAATATACTCTAAGGTAAAGTCACGTATATGTAAACACTACAAACATATCAATAATTTTCTCTGGCGTACAGAGTGCTGGTGTATTGACCAAGATAAGAGGAAAACATGCAATAACCATCAAAAAATAAACTCTGAATTCTCCTAATTCGTATAATCTTCAATATACTTTTAAAGCCACGCTTACTATCATATTTATCTCAGACTCGAAGTAACATTACTGGGAAAAATTGCGTCCTTCAAAATATACCGTTAACAAAATAAGGTCTACCGGCTCTTCTTCACTAATTTTATGTAGTTAATTTGACAATAAAATAATCGCACGAAATATTAAAATTCTACGTGTACAGCTGCAATTGCACGTAAGGGAAACCAGCTAAGTGCAATTTGCTGTCACTGGGTAATACCTGTTTAGTAGAATTTTAGGTGTTACCTAATTAAAAGTTTAATCTTGATCTTTTGCCATAATTAGCACAATAAGCAATCGAGAACTAAGTATATTGTCTTCTAAAGAGTTTATATAGTAGATAGTACATAGTTACAAACCGTATTATAGGAATAGGTTTGTGATCTTTAACTAATCTGATTTTTCTCAATCGTTGCCGTGTCTGCTGTAGTGAGGATACTAGGTATAGTATAATGAAAAAAACTTCATAATTTTGAATGAAAGTCGTAATATTCAAGAGTTTTATTGATCTTGAAAGGACAATATTAAATATTTCTTGTAAAAAAATGTACTGTATGTTAAAAATTTGTTCTCAGCATGTCGTGTGGTATAATTACGAAAATGTTTGTATGCTGTAGGTTTAAGGATTCGACAATACGTTTATGTTTTCAAATATAAACTAGCATTGTGAAAGAAGGTCATTACTAAATAGTCTACACACGGTAGGGCGGACAAGAAACTGTTCTTTAACAACAATAGTGCAACGATTTTTATGTGATTCGCTGTATAGTTGTCACATATTGCCTGATATTATCGTTGTTAAACACATTGTTTGGGAGTTTAACAAAAGACTTACGACCCATATCATTCAGAAAAAAGATATTTTTATAAGTTGAACTAATCATTTTAAAATCAATTGCATAATTCTAGGTTAATTGAAAATTATAGTAACACATCAGTACATGATTGTACATCATAGCGCTCCCAGACATGCTGTATTTGTTAAATTTGCTTACTTGTTAATAAAAAGATAACCAACGTATTTATTGCACAATGCGTGTTTTAAGAGTCATATATGTATTTAATGAAGACAGCCAACTATATTTTCCATTAAATTTATTTTGTTTGTAAATCTAAACTTTGGCTTTATCTAAACTTGGGGGTAGCAATGCTTTGTATTGCATCAAACTAACCCAGAAGAAGGTATAATTGATTAGTAGCTTTTATAGGCAAGAGCACATTTTGTGTATAAGTAGAGATATGAAAATCGTAAAAGATATATTTATTATACTTACTTTTTATTGTTTGTTGAATATTGCATTGTTTTAGGAAAAAGGGAATATAGTTTAAAATTTTTTTATGAAATATATATTCAAAAATTATGGTTGTTAGCTATGTTGCAGATAATCGAAACATGACACTTTTATACATATAAGCTAATTATAATGATGCAAGTTGTGTACTAATTTATTGTTATAAAGGAATTAAAATCATATGTGTCGTGCATTTATATTACAATAAAAATATCTGTTTTATTCTCGAGTATTTTTTACAGTTTGATTTCCCAGAGTTTCAATTTATTTGTAAAAGATAAGGATATTTTTTTGTATTTAATAACATAAAAAAACTGACGTCAAAAATTAATGGAACGCCTTTTCAAGGAAAAACTCTACTTTTTGATGCTATAAGCAAAATGTTTCTATTTTAAAACGAAAGTCGATTTTTTATGTGAGAAACGCGAAACAAAAATTTTTGTGATAATTTTTTAAAATTTAAACAAGTACACGGACTTGAATAATTTTTTCCGATTAATTTCTACACATGTATTTTGTAGTCTAAACGTTGCTCTATCAGTTTCACTTTAATTCGTTTTTCTGCGAAAATTTTTAAGAAAGTTATTCACAGTTTAAGAATAATCGTACTCTTGACTTTTCACTGTCATAACTTCCGATAGCAAAGGGCAATATGCATTTAGTTTATGGCATAAGAAACCTTATAATATCTTTTCTAATGCTATTCAGTTTTATTTTCCATAAACTGACTTTTTTACTAGGTAAATGTCGTTCAAAAATGATGATGATATTTCCTTTAATTTGGAACGCCAGTTTATAAGACAACTTTAGAGACTTGGCTTCAAACTCGTGAACAATATGGTCAAATGACTCTCGTTTCGAAGGATTTAAAAGGTTAGAAAATAATGTTGCCTGAATGTGCTTTTATTTCATGATAAATCCCGTGCTTAATTTGTTTTTTAAATTCATTATTACTACTACGGTGCAGAAAGTTATTAAAAAGTTGTTAGTGCTCTTGTTAGTGTTCTTTTCCATCGAGAAACTCTTCATTTTTTCTATAAACATGTCTCAAGACAGCAAAGTATGAATAAGACGATCGCAATATCTGCAATGGATAGTTCAATTATTTTGTCCGATTTTATTTTATAACTTTACCATGGTCAACGTTCCTAAGGAAAGCGTAAAGAATTTTCCAGCGGTAAGTGTCAGAGGTTTCCTAGATCTTTCCTTAATAATGAAAAGAGACTTTTGATCCTTCAAGTCGTATTTATACCAATGGGACATGTAGCAAGATTTCCCAACGTTTGAACTCTAGATAAATTGAGACAATCAAATGAAATTATTAATGTTGGTATTATGCTATAGACTTACTTTAAGGAGGATGTCATGGCCATACCAGCAATACAGTGCGACTTGATTCATCATACAGGAGAAGTAAGCGAAGAGAGATAAAAATTGTACGCTAGTAGGTGAGACCTTTTGAATCAGAAACAGTATATTACATTTGTAACTATGAGTTGGGTAAATTAATGTAAAATTTTTCAATTTTCCCCGCAAGCTTTTATTTATTATGTTGCGTTACATGTTTAATAATAATAAATAAAAGCTTATGGGAAAAATTGAAAAATTTTACATTAATTTAGCCAACTCATAATTATAAATAAACCCTCTAGGACCCTACAACTCTTATATTACATCTGCTTGACATTTTTTTGTTTTCTACTTACCACCAACATTTGAAATCCCGTCATGCATATTACAACGATACTCGCCAAAAATTGAACGAATATCCCGTTTGAAAATGTTTCTTCTATTAAATTAATGTATCTAAAATATATAGTTTCTCATTAATGTGTTTTCAACTGATTTACATTTCCGAGCTTTGGAAGTAATTACCTGAATATATCATTGTGATGTTGCACACTTTTATTAATAGCTTCACGAATATTATCGTTTTTCTCGTAATTCTCTTGATACGAATCCTTTACTAAAGATGAATCATTTACCAGAGACGAATCCTTTTCTTCTAATTCAATTTTAAAGTTTTCCATTAGTACATCAAGTTGAATTGAACCAATGCAAATGCAAGCGCAGAAAAGGGTATCAAAATCAGAGTTCATGGCTGCACTTAACGACAAGGCGATACTTTGGAATAGATAAATGATCTAAAAGTTTTTTTATATAAAAGTTTTTTTATATAAAACTTTCTCAATTATATTTAATTAATTTCTTTACCGTATAGTACTGGTCCCGATCGATAGGGTACCAACCAGTCAGTGGCAGTTCGTTCTTATGGTCAATCAAAGGGTATAAAACCATAAGGGATACAACAACCAAGCAAAGGGTCCGGTACGATTTGGCAATTAAAACGCATTTATCGATGTTTTCCTTCACAATATAATCTTGTTCCACGGCATATTTGTTAAAAGTCGGGTTCGAGGCGAACTCCTCAATTAAGCGAAAATTATTCCTCTTGTAAGTAAAATTGAAGAGTTTGCAAACATAGGCCGTTTCAGTCATGCAAAAGTACAGAGTATCTATGATTTTCGTCAAATCAGAAGCCATAGCTACTTGAATGTACATTGCAGTTAATTGCCCAACAGAGAAAAGCATAGTTAAGAAGAAACATAGCCAGTAAAAGAAGGATTTCTTTAACTTTGGATAAAACCCAGTTGCTTTAAGCAACTTTACTTCGAAATTCCACGCTTCGTTTAAAGATATTCTCTTCTGAAATAACGTAAATTTTTTATTCCTAAATAATTAAATGAGAAATTGATACCTGATCATCAGGAGAGAAATGTTGTTTTAAAAAAAGTTTTATTCTTCCATCCATGATGGCAACAACGGCGATTATTCAAATCGAATATACTTCTAACTATGAAATTCAGCTGAAAGTCTCTTAATTTTCAGCACTTAAGTTTATACATACCATATCATTCTTTTCGAAATCTAATGAAGTAATGAATGTCATAAATCACCAAGGTTCACAGTTCGTATGAGTGTTGTATAAACTATTCATAGGATCCTTATACGAAATTACAGATATTACACTAAACTTTTACACATGTTAGTTTTACGTGTCCAGAAATATGTTAAAAGAGTATTTCTGAGTGGACTATAATTTACTTAAATTAGAAGTATTATAAGACTAATTTGTTGAATTTAGTTTAAGTACTAATATGGCGGAATATTGTATTAATATTATTATTGTTTAATTTTGGAATATTGGACATATTCTCCTTCTGCCAGAAAATTCAAAGTTTTTTTTTATCTTCTAAATGCTTCACCGAAGGTGTTGTGTATGATTGAAAGAATTTGCGATATATCTGGAAAGTGATAAAGCTAATAACGAAAATTGACGAATTATTTGATTTTCTAGATTTACTATCCACATAGCTGCAAAAATTATAAAAGCGCTAATAACACCTAACCATTAAACAGTTTATTAAATTTTTTCTACTTCTAAACTACTGAATGAACGGGTACGTCTTTCCTTTTCTTCTATTTAATTACGTTTTCTTCTCTGTCATACTACCTACATATATTTCTCTTTTATACCCCATTTATAAATTTTATACACATCTAAACTGTTTGAAGGGGGCTTCCGGTTAAGAGAGCGTAGGTGCAAGGTGTGTGTGTTCCTTATCCCATATTATCTTGTACACCCTATACCTTTTTGCCTTTTACCTGAAGCCTTCTACGATTGGGGTAAGTCTGGAACCTTACCTAATTTATATTTCTGGTGTAATTCAGGTCATAATACCCCAAACTTAAATTACAATCTCACATATATAAATAACCTCAAAATTAAAGGCGTCGCCATTGGTGCTATTTAATTCCAAAAAATGAGTACATATAGGGGGGACCTGAGCCCTCCAATTAGAACAGTAGGAGTTCAACTTGAACTCAGCAATCTTCTACAGGATCTATCACCACAATCCCAAAAAATACTTGATATAACCTCACAAAAATCTATATCAAATGAAGAATGGGGTTCCATTTTATCAGAACTAGATATGATTGGAAGTAATACAAAAAATTCAGAAATCTTTACCCTAATACAAAAATCCAAAATGAGAATAAACGAGCTTATGAAAAAGGATGAAACCATGGATTTATCTTCGGATCCTGTAAATAGAAAAGATAGGGTAATTTACAAATACCCCCAACATGCAATATCGCCATACTTGGTCTTAATTAAATCATTAAATGAAGATAGTAATAATCAAATCGGGACTACCCACCCAATGATTATCGGGCGTATTATGAAGCAAAACAAGGTTAATAGCATAAAGACAATTTCAAGAACGGGCTCCCGGGCCATTGGGATTGAATTTAATACTGCTGAAGCAACTAATTCACTTCTCTAAAACCATTTGTTGCAAAAGCATAATTTTGAAGCTTTTATCCCGTTGAATCAAATCACTTGCCGAGGAGTTGCTAGGAATATTGACCCATCCATTTCTAAACAGGAGCTTAAGGAAAATATGGAATCAGTCTTTGAAATTACAAATGTCAGAAGAATTAACAGAAGAATAGTGCTGGAGAATGGAGATATAGAATACAAACCTACAGCTACCATAGTTCTGACTTTTCTTGGAAGAACCCTCCCAGATAGGGTTAGTTTGTATAAAGTCGTGGAGAAGTTCGATGTCTACGTTCCGCCAGTCATCCAGTGTATGAGATATGGTCGTTATGGCCACATTGCAAAGAATTGCAGAGGAAAGGAAACCTGCAAAAGGTGTGGTAAACCTTCCCCATGGCTTGCAGTATCTAATACACAACTTAATAATACAACTGTCTCACACTCTTATGATAGGTCCCCATCAACTAGAAGTACTTGCGAAATATCTTGCCTACACTGTGGAGGAGCTCATGAATTTAACAATAGAGAATGTCCGGAATTTGAAAGGCAGAAAGTAATCTCATTTTATGAAGCGAATAAACTAGTCACGAAAAAATATATAAACCCACATAAAGCCCAAAACAATCCTCAGGATTTCTCTCGTTTACCCAACAGAAACAAAACAATGGTTCCTGGAATTATTCCTGTTGAACACAAACAAACTTACAGCTCTAGAAACTTTAAAAACACAGCACCTTACAACATAACTGCACAAAAGAGTAAAAACATTCCAAATAATACATCACCTTTGGTCAAACAAAATATAACGGACTCTAATTACAAACTCCACTCTTTCACGAGGCCAATCGTTAACAACTCACATCGGGCAAGCGACATGGAGACCTTCTACAATGAACTTATGAAAAAACTTAAAAATTTAGATACACCAAGTCAGACAAATTTAACTACATGGCAAGTATTCTATGATCAATTTCTAAATCAAATTCAAAGATGTACCCTCTTCAATGATGCCTACAACACCACATCAGAAGAAACATTCGAGTAACCTAGAATTAGCTTTATGGAATTGTCGCAGTATAATCCCAAAAAAACACAAAATCAACTTAATAGCACCTAATGCCGACATCTTTGTACTCTGTGAAACCTTCCTCACTCCTAAGAAAGTTTTTAACATGCCTAATTTCAACATACAAAGGGAGGACAGAGATGATGGATATGGAGGCATAGCCATACTCATTAACAAAAACTTAAACTATAAAAGCATTCAAATAAATTCGCAAGGCCTTCCAGATAACACTCAACTCATAGGCATATTATCAGAAAACATCTATATATACTGCTTATACAATCCTAATCATACGATGGATATTAATGATTGGGGAAACATTTTTATAATTTCCGAAAGCCATTTATAATATGTGGGGACCTGAATGCTAGGCACCCTGCCTGGGGTGATCCTGGCAATAATTTTAATGGAAATTCCTTACACAGATATATAATGGAAACTGACTTAACCATTTTAAATAATGGACAAATTACGAGATATAATAACACTACAGGCAGTGTAATTGATCTGGTCATCTGCTCTTCATCTCTTGCTTAGTCTTTTTTACTTCAAGTGGACGAGGATTCCCATGGGAGTGACCACCTACCAGTATTATGTACATTTCATAATATTAAAAACTCTTTTGTCATACCTCCATGGACTCAGAACCTGAATTTTAGGAAAACTGACTGGAACTTATTCAAGAAATCCTTATTAAACAAACCCATAAATATTGAAGAAAATTATGATTCTTTTACAGAGAACATCTTAGATGCAACTAGAAATTCCACCCCAACTTCAAGACCTCCCTCTCCACTCAGGAACATATTCCCAACATGGTGGAATATATCCTGCTCTGAAGCACAACAAGTACGTAAAGAAAAATTCTCCTACAGAAGAAAATTTTATTAAGGCAAAGAGGATGGAAGCAATTTACAGGAGAATTTCTAGAGCCACAAAAAACGAAAACTTCAGAACTTTTACTGGGAAAATTGATAGGAATACTCCTCTTAAGCTTATATGGAAAAAAATTCATGCAATCAAAACCGGGATTACACAGAAGGGCAACTCCCCCTATATTAAGGATGAACCCATGATCCAAATGCTTCAAACTTTAACCCCTGCTTCAGCGGAGTTCCAACCCTTTCCAGATGACAGAACTCTAGATATTATTCCAAACATAGCCTCCAAAGAAATGTGCAACCAGATACGTGTCAAAAAATCAAGATCTCCTGGTATGGACGGGATTTCATATGATACTATCAAGAATTTGTCTCAAGATTACCTCCAATACCTGGTCTTTATGTTTAACAAGACCATTATTGATCCAACCCAGATGCCAGAGGATTGGAAAACTGCCCTAATAATTCCTATTTTAAAAGCAGGCAAGGATGTTGACTTTTTTGGAAGCTTTAGACCAATCGCCTTCAATCCTGTGTAGCAAAAATTCTAGAAAACATAATCAAAGACCGACTTGAATGGTATCTTGAAAGTCAACATAATCACTTCAACACTCAGTATGCTTTCAGAAAGGGACATAGTACCTGTTTAATGAATCTAACCAACATTATCCTTATCAACAAAACTTTAAAAATGAAATCAATAGCTGTTTTTCTGGACATTGCTGCGGCATACGATAATGTCATCCCCTCAATACTACTTACAAAACTGTCCAGGTTAAATGTGCCAGAATACATCATTAGATTCATACAACAATCCCTTTCTCACAGAAATATATATTTAAAAAATACCTTTAATGGAAATATTTTTGGGCCAAGACAAACATCTTCTGGGTTGGCTCAAGGATCTCCTCT
>JAWQRP010002973.1:0-14295 GCA_033557875.1 Quadriops clusia | reverse complement strand
ACATTAAACGCTAAACAAATAGGTATAATAATTGTTTTTGGTTTCTGTTAGTGATGGCTCCGAGTGCCAATGTTATTCAATTTACAAAAACCTGACTTTATTATAAAACTAAACTCAAAATCATGGAAGCATAAATGTCTTGCCGAGTGCACATACATAAATACATTCTACGATATGGTCGTGTACATCACATAATCTTACTGTATACACAGAATAATCTTATATATCATTTATTAATTAAATATTATTTATAGTACAGTAGAGTGTCGATGATCCGAACTAATTGGGACCAAAGGTACTTCGGATAATCGATTTTACAGAAAAGTAAGAAAAATAAGTAGGTATACATATAATGTGTTAATGTTTATATACGTTATATTTTGATCTAACAGCTTTTTAAATAGTAAAAATTCAATTTCATTTGAACGTTGTTTTTTTTTCTTCACAGTCAATTTAAATAGCAACACAGGAATGATGCGTCGCTTATATCAATTTGATACTTTATGCCCGTCGACGTGGTATGGTTAACAAATACTGTGTTTTTATGCCACACTCATTTACACATAGTCTCCGGACGGAAAATAAACAATTTAAACCAAAAATGTTTGCATTGACGAACAGCTAATAGATGGTAAAAGTAAATCACAATAGTTGAAAATGATGTTCGGATAACTGACGTTTCGGATAACCGATGTTCGGATAATCGACGCTCAACTGTAATGTAATTTGCAATACATATTTGAATCAGTAGTATAGATGTTCCTTTTGTACGATTCGCAAACACTGGTTTATTTTACTACGAACTTCGTTCAGCAACATTTTCACCGCATTCATTGTGTTTTTGTCCTGTTTGTAAACTCTATAGTCTTTATCGTAGAATACAAACTCGATCAGTCTCGGCTTGATGGAGACAACTTATTTCATCAAATCAATGTCACAGGCACTTGTTTCTTTGGCTTTTAATACACATTGTCTATTATATTTTTTTCTACTCTTTCACTGCATGACATTGCCTCCTATAACATTTACGTATATGCACATTCCACAGTTCTTGATTGTTCCATCGCATAACCTCACTTTTCGAAAATTCGCCAGATTACCTCAAAAACTCCAAAATGCTATACTTTAACTAACTGTTAATGTATAATTTACACGTTTGGCCCATATTTAGGCCCCAATAGGACTCTAAGACGTCTGACTCGTTCCTTCAAAAAATGACAGCGGCATAGATGGTAAGCCCTCCTGCGCTGGAGTTGAAATGTCAAAATTCGGACTTTCAGCTTCAAGGTTGTTGTACGGGGGGTACTCGCAACCCTTTGATACGAAACAAATTATTCGCTAAAATAAACGATTAGAGCAAAATAATAATTTATTTCATTGCTTTTTAATTTTTTGATGCAAGTAGTTAAATCCCTTACAAAACTCATTGATATTCTTTAAAATGCGATTTTTTTCATAGTGGCGCAACCATCGATACACACTCACCATAGAAATCATATTCCTTAAAAGGGGAAAATTACCGACGGACGGACGGACGTACGTACGTACGTACGTTACAACGGTAATTATGTTTGTTGATAGCATACGTTGAATATTGCAGTTTTTCCTCTAAAAGTAATAATTTTAAGCACAAGTTGTAGTCAACCAATAATGATAATTAATTAATTACTAATGAATTAGCTATTTTGTTTTCATTATTTTAAACAGTTTCTTCGAAAATGCTGTATTTTATGAAAAAGTGCATTATTATAATCATAATTAATATGCTAGAATATCTTTTGTATTTTTCCAAATTTTGTTTTTAATACATTAAAAAAGGGACCTATAACAATAAATGCCGCATTGGCTAAAATAATATCCCTTGTCACAAATAAATGAGGGGGAAATGATGGTAACTAGTTTACAAAATTACATCTCCTTGTGTGATAAAAATCGATAAGTATCTAGAAATAGGATTGAAAACAAAAATTGGCGTTTGAAATTAGTAAGGACTTAAAATAACTGGTTAGCAGTAAAAGAAAATAGTAAATAATACGTTATATGAACTAGAAATGAACGTGACTATGGTTGAACCGCGTCGATGAAATGAACAAGTAAAAAGTTACAAGCTACAAAAAATGAGGTGGCAAATGAAAATGAAGGTACAGCATCTCGTTTACGAAGTTTTGCATTTCGTGTAATATAAGATACGACGAAATTACAGTGGCGCAGTCGCACGAAATATTATGTCTGATAATTTGGCGAAACCTAGTAAGATTTACTTAATACCTATCCCCTGATTTGTGATTCAATTTAGTGCTAAAACAACAAGTCATTATGCAGTTGCACAACAAACTTTATGGCCCTGCTGAGGTTGGTTTTATGTACTTTCTAAATATATCGGAAGCAGCAAACGCTGATTCGAGGTTCATTGGAAATGGAAGTAATAGGTACAATAAACTTAACACAGAGTTAGATTAAATGTCTATTCATTTAGTCTTGAGTAGGAAACGAGTTTTACTTTATAGGCCAATATAAAGTTTAGCAGGAAAAAGTGCAGGTAGTTTGTTGAGAAACAAAGCTCCCGCTTTTAGTGTTACATTTGTTTTATAAACGAAGTAAATAAAATTGACATTAAGGGCAAACTCTATTTTTAAGATACGTACTTGCGTTTAACCAAGAATACGAATACCTAAGTATATTGATTACTCGACATTAAATCATTACTTATAAAGTATGACTTCGTTCATCAGTTAAGCAGCAGTATTCTTCAGACTTTTAGCTGGTAGTTATTTAATTTGCGATAATTATTTGTTTATTGAAATCGTAAAAAGTTTGTCTTATTCGGCATCTTTGGCGTTACATCTGAAACGAACAAAGTATGATACCAGGATTTTTGTGTAGTACAGGGAATATACAGGAAATAGGGTATGCATGATTTTACATACGAAATCCAAAAAAATTTGAGGGGAAAAACGAATAGGATCCTTCTAGCTTTGGGACAGTCCTACTCAAATACACCTGAGGCGTTGGATCAATCTGAAGTCTCTGGGGTGTTGAGAGGAGGACTAAGTAAGAGTTTCATTTATTACAAATGCCACAGGGACTCTCTTTGTGGTCACCTTTTGTAACAGCCTCTGACAAAACCTCTACTTAGTAGGTGTCACCGAAATCGACTGGGGCAATGTAAAGGTTTATAAATAAAAGAAAAAATAACTTAAAAAGCACGTTTGAAAAAAATTAATAATTATTTAGTGGGTAGGTAGATAATTACAAAGGCAACTTTGTACAGGCACCCTCGTATATGACCTTTTAACCGTTGCTTATTTATAACAATATCAAAGTAAAGGGAAACCAGAGATGATTGCTTTTCATTAAATTTTCCAGATTGCTTCCTATTAGAAAGTTTGCCCCACCTTCGGGGTTTGGAGGTTTCGAAAAAATTGCAGATTTAAGAAATATTGACTTTCTTGCTGATAGATTTATCCTCTGGTGGTTTTTCGGGATAGTTTTTTTTCTGGCGCTTGCTCAACAATAAAAACTAAAATGAAATGAAAGTCCCACCATTAAGGGTTTTTATAGATTCGTATCAATAATACAGGCGTTTAGAATTTAAAACAAAAACTAAACAAGCAATTATTTAATGTCGATTGGCTCGTTTTTCTTTTTGCTTGAACGGCGAGAGCGTGCGTGGGTGAATAAATCGGGAGAGATCTGCAGGGAGAATTTGTTATGCTAATTAAATCTATTTTCGTCCTTAGAATACGTTCAACCGATATTGAGCTCACTTCGATGTATAGTTCATCCGCACTGACAAAGAACTTTTTTGTTTAGAATCGATGTTCCTTTAATGAGACAAATTTAAATAAATTTAGACCATCGGGGAGGTGGAACTTTAATGGTAAAATAAAGTTATTGTAGAGAGTTGAATTGAAGAGGGGACGCTATAATTATATAACTATTTAACCGCACTAACAGCTTTATGAACAGTGTCAGTGTATAAGAATAGACTGAAGAATTTGAAACTATCTACTTATATTCACGCAGCGTTGGTGGACTGAAAGTTTCGCAGGTCATTTATATAAAAAGTTTTCAAGTTTGTTACAATGAGTGACGACGTGTCAAAAGTTTTTAGTAGAGAAAGGGTCTATAATAGCGGTTACAGGATAAATTGCACGCTATATTTATCCTGAAAGTTATATAAAAGTAATAGCCTCCCTAGAATGTATTATTTTATTCCCTTGCCATTTGTATCAGAAAAAAATCTTTTCGTTTAACAAACCAGTTATTTTAGTCGTACCTAAGTTGCGTGGCATTTATTAATATTATTTCAAATTAATGTAAGAATAATCGTTTTATTTGTTGGATTCAAATGCAAAGGACATGATGTGTGGATATAGGTATGTCGGTAATTACAATTGACTACGTTAGTAAATTACGACAATCTGAGCCATCTAACAGTAATTTAGTGCACTGTAAGCACATTCTCGGTAGTTAATCAATATGAAAGGCCTCTGCAAGGTCTGATATTAAATTTAATATTAAAACAATCATTTTCCATCATCATGAAGCAAACTGAAATCAATTATAGAAATTTCGCACATTTCCAAGGGTATTTCTTTAATCAGTGTGGAAAAATATTCTATGCCACACCTAAAAGATACGGTAACTTTCTTTAGTAGTGTATGATGTTAACTGTTGAGATTAAAATAACTGGAAAATAGAGGTAATCCTGTTGAGGAATAAGCACTGAACTAGCAGTCAGGTACGTCTAAGTCCTCAGAATTACGTTTTATAGCAGGAACAGTCGTCGTACGTGAAAATGGTTGACACACATGGCCCAACGAGGAATGTATATATATGTATGTATAGTAGAGCTAATTTTGGTTTTATTTTAAATCCTGTTTTTTGTAGAAAATATAAGAGCGCAGCGGAACTGGCGATACAAGCATAAGGCGGACTTAATTCGTACTACGATTATCGCATTGTTGCTGAATCGATGCCAACTGCCACAACACGTATGTTTATGTGGTATATTTGTGTGTATATGTGTGGTATAAATCCAAACGGACCGACGTAAACATTCACCAACGAACACTGTTTGGTTTTATTTCCTAAAAATCCTTTTAGAAACGAAGTGTTTAGAATTCAAAATACATTTTTACTGCTGTATTTCGAAATGATTCGTAAAAGCTTTTATCTGCGTGCACATACAAATCCAGGGTAAGAGCATCACATGCAATGGTTTTTAAAATTACGGCAGGGCAAAAAATATCAAATTATGTTTGCATAACTGGAGAATTTCACTCAGGTTAATCGTCAAAAAGTGCTTATAAATTTGATGTACAATTTTAATAAGGGCTATACGTTTCACTGGCATTTGAACTTTGCAATAATTGACCAATCACCGCCGTTGTCTGATCACGATAATTAACCACTTAACCCCAGCTACGTTAAGCTTTTATTATATCTCCGCCAGATGGGGCAATTTCCGACAAACCTCATTCGTTCACTCAAGAAATGTGATAGGGCCAGGAAGGAAAATCTTCGGGACGTGCTTCGCATCCGAACCATTGTACGTACTACTTCAACTAGTGAAATTGAGTAAATTTAAACCAACTCTTGCGTAATAATTAGTTTAGTCTCCATTACTTGTTCTTGCAGGGACGCTAAGTACAGATCAATAAAAATACTTTGGGGACGCTGCCTTTTGCTTTTTGGCTCGACTAAAGTGGAAGCCGCTTAGGACACTACAAAGTAATGCTTTAATCTGATACTAATTACGCCGTTATTAAACGACGTGAAGTGTAAAACTAAAAGTTTCGAACAACATAACGTATTATAGAAAGTTGTAAAAGTAATCTGGTTTCGTATCCGGTTTAGTAAGGAATGCATTGTTGTAAGTTACTGCTTTAAAATATAACGAACTTGCACAATCACAAAGTACTTGAAATGTATAGCAGGGCATCTAAGTTGCTCTAATTATGCAGTCAGCCACTAGGGTTAATTATCAGTTTCTACTTATCATTTTGATTTCGAGATCGTACTAAATTGTTACACAACAGTATTAAGCATCGTTGAAAACTTGCTAACAATTCAAGTTCGCGTGCATAAAAAATTTCCTACTCAGCTTACCTGCATAGCATTTATATGATTTTCAACTTCCACGGCACGAGAGTTGAAAAGGAAGAGATAATTTGTGAAAATGTAATGGAAAATGAGAGCGGGACGTGACCAAGAACTTGTCACATTTCCTGTCCCTGCATACATCTTCTTCTGTTTGATCTCAGCTAACACCTTTAGTGGAGAGTTTGTAAATGAAGTTATGACTAGTGTACAAAGGGTGTCCTTAGCTTCACAAACACCAACTTTATCTCAACGAGAATGTGATTTATTCGCGTAAACACGTGAAAATAAACTCTTAAAAATAGGGCCTCCCCTCGAATAAAGTCAATATTTTTCCTCGTTCTCACATAATTTTCCCATTGTGTAATGAGACAAAGCAATAAATAAAATTTGAACGAGTATTCCAATAAATTGTTAAGGTAAGTGGTTTAGGGTATTGCTATTTGTCAGCGTGCGTCACGTAGGGCGCATTTGAGAATGAATGTTTCATAAAAAACATAACTGGACTTGAAAAACAAACTTCGGGACGGTGATCTGGTTCCAGGCCCAATAAAACTCCCTTCCCGAGCTGAATTTACAGTTCGACCTCGTGTTCTGCTTTCTTATCCTTTTTCGTTTCTCGTTTTGTTTCCGAGCTTAGAACTTCTGTCTTATAAAACTCTCCCTCAAACCATTGTCGTCAAGTTTTATGACACCAAAGTGAGATATTTATTACTGCATATAAAGAAATTTCGATATTAAGATTACATTTTTACCACACAGCCGTTTTTGAACTGCAGCAATTTGCCTCCTTTATTTTCTCCACGGCTTTTTTAACGGCGCAAAGCATGAAATACTATCCTTCCTACTTTCAACAATATAATCGTAATGATGATGTATATAACGATTCCCCATTACGGTAGCATTTTATAACTTAACTTATAGTGGGTGAGTTATCGAACTAACTACGTTTTAATGGAATTTATTACATATGTGTGTTTCATTGGAATCGTGACTGTTATTTACTGCCGTAAAACTGATTGATGCAGTGTCGAAATAAAAGTTTTGGAAATTAACATATAAATAGTGAGGGGGACATGGATGTATTCCGCCTAAAGAATTTCTACAATAAATAAGAATTTCGAATTCTTTAGCTTTTAAATTATGGATGAGCGTTCTTTATTTCAGAATGTTGGCTATTAAAAAAATCATTGAATTCGAGTCGGGGTCGCCGGTGAAATATTTGCCGTGAGTGGCGAACGAAGAAGATTAAAAGACAAGGAACAATATGTAGTAGCCACAAGAGTCGCACAGATCAAATCATTGGAAATTCAAACAACGTATCAGGACGACACGGCCGCCTGAGAAAAAGAAAATCAAAACGACTCCTCTTATGCTGCGGGGAAATTGTCTATTGTTGTCTGTGACCCCAATCTCTTTGAGCTTTTAGCTCTGTCTGTGTGAACTGATGTCTTGCTGGAGCTCATAGGTCGAAATTTATGTACCAATATACATAACTTGTGCTTACTTCAATCGTATCTGTTTTACAATCGGGTATTCCAAAGAAATTTGAAATAATATTTTTTCGGCGTAGGTTCGACGCTTTCACCTCCGATTTAAAATGCACGTAAGCTATTTTCAATGGCTTTGAATCAGCGGTAGGACTTTCAATTCAGTAAATGTATTCCCATTCCGTTTGACTATAGCGCATTTTTCCTTTTTATTTCCAAAATTTTTACATAAACATTATTTTTAACACAATGTTACGTTATTCTCCCTGCTGCCAAAAGCTTAAAACTAGTATTTACTTGTGTGTGTATTAGGCTGAAAGCTAAGTAACGATGAGGGATAAGAAAAGATAAGGGGTCGTAAAACTAATCTACTGAAAAGCAATAAATATTTCATACTAGTTTTCATTCTTTAAAATTCTTTTGGTAAACTCATTGAACTCCCCGCTTTAAAGCATAAGCACCTTTGTTGTGTGTTTTATACGACGCCATAGAAAGGCGTAGGCCATTTAATTTTCATAAGCTGATATGTTATCGCCTATGAGGGCCAAAAATTCCTGAAATGTAGGTCAATGTGGTACTAAAAGAGGTAGCTTATGATGTATACACTGTAAGAATATAGCCAATAATTAAGTTTAAAACAAGATAAAATTTCTTTTATTGCAACGCGCAAAAATTATTTCCATATGTTGTACTTAAAGAGGAAGCCAACGACCCTCGATTAAATCTGTAAATAAAATGCACAGTAACTGTTAAGATTTTTTTCCCCACGACAGTCGTTTAAACTTTTTCAGTAAACTTGTTTTGATTTCTAAACTTATGCAATAACTCTCAAAGTATATACAAAAACCAATTGCTGTGAGCTGCAAAAACTTTTAAATGGCAAGCAGCTATTCCACTTAATGCGCTGTTAGGATAAATTTTTATAAACCCCGCGTAATATTTTCCGAATATTTCGCTTTGATATTTTAACGAAATAACTTTTTTCTTTTGTACACTAAGTCTTACCATTCCCGCGGTTGCACATTTTATTTTTTGCAGTGCGTTCTCGCAAAAGTGGACAGGAAAAATTAAAAACTTGGAATTACATTCGGTAGAAAGTTGAGAAAAGCAATAAAACGGAATTAATGGAATTACAGGAATGGCGAGGCGAAACTAAAAGTTATTAGATTTTGTAGTAAATTCATACGTCAGCAGTTGATCAATTTGGCTATATATTCATCGAAGTCCCCTGGTAATTAATTCTTCACCTCGCTGAGTCACAAGCAGTGCGTGTCACCATTCTTCATTTGAGTTTCCACTACGTACGGGATTTTTATACTTTAATGAACGAATGCCATTTACCTCCAGTCGGTTTGATTAAGTAATATATCATTCCCAATGGCATTTTGCGTATATAGATTTTCACTTAAGCCGAGATAAAATAAATGTAGCATTTTGCGCGAAATAGAATTATTCAATCAAGGGAACAGAAATGTTATGAAAAGTCAGGCGATGGTCATTTATTGGAAATGCGTATTCCTATTTTACCAGGCGAGAATTGAAAATAGCCTCATTTGAATAACTTAATTAATCCATAACTTTCGCAACCTTTAGTACTTCAGCGAAGATAATTTTCAAAAAAATTCCCGTATCTCGCTCCTGGCTAAGGAAAAAGAGAAACGAAAGAATGATTAATTAAATAAGTTGCGTGTCCTTGATTAGCCTTTTAAAATTGCAAGAGCGGGTAATATTATATCAGCCAAAAAAAGCATCTGAAATGATAGCAATTTAAATCAGATAAAAGTATTATTAATTCATGGAGTCAAGTTCGTTGTGCACTCAAATGAATCTTCCACGTAATGAAGAAAATGGCCGAATTTTGCGGCTGCTGAATCGCGAGTAATTAGATGCGCATGTTTTAATGAAACAAAAGAACCCCTGATAAAACTCGGTCTGCTCTTGAAGTTAATATTCTCTCTCATAGAAAGCCGCAATATTATTTATGATATTCATTTTATCCTTCTCATAATTAATTTAGGAAAAATTTGCTTCACGTTTTCTTAACTTTACCTCGCGAAGAACTTCCACCCGAAGATTGGTCAGGGTATTACGAAATTTTAATATTCATTTTGAATGGGATTTTCTGGAAGCCGAGTCGCTGTCTGGTCCAAGAGTTCAAATTATCGACCTTCATAACTGATAAGTCTTGTAAAAGAGTATGATTTAGGGGCCACATTTTCTCAAAGATAAATTTTGCTTCACGAGGAAGAAATACTTTGTATATTGTCTTATATTAAAGTAATTGCACCGCGTAGATTGCATATTTTCTATAAATCAATATTTAGCCACATTTGATTCATTATCTAATGCTAGTTGAACCTTTAATTGAGGCTTCGTTGATGATTTATTACACTGCCCTGCAAAATTAAGGGAACACCTACGAGATAACAAAAATTTCGGTCATTTTCAAGACTCTGTATTTCTGAGAAAAATGACCATCCAAAAATGTTATGCACATCATTTTAAAGGAAAAACTCTACTTTTCGATGTTTTAAGCAAAAGGTTTCTATTTCTTAAGAACCCCCCAGTTTTCACGTGAGAAACGAAAGACCGAATATTTTCCGTAAAATTTTTAAATTTTAAACACGTCCACAGACCTCAATGATTTTTTGTAACTAATTTCTTCATCTGCATCTTGTAGAATGAACTTTTCTCTATGTGTTCCACTTTAATTCATTTTCCTGCGACAATTTTTAATTAACTTATCGACAATCAAAGAAAAAATCGCACCTTTGAATTTTGACAGTCGTAACTTCCGGTAGCAAATATCAATATGCATTTAGTCTACGGCATAAGAAATCTTAGGATATTCTTTGAAATGCTGTTGAGTAATATTTTCCATAGCTTGACTTTTTTATTAGGTTAATTTCGTTTAAAAATGACTTTTAAATTCACCAATTTGCCGGGTCGTATTAAGGGGTTAGGGGTAGTCAAAATTTTCAAAAAATCGATTTTTCTTTTTTTGCATTTTCTTAAAGTATAATATCTTAGAAATATTCTCTGAAAATTTAAAGTAAATACGACAAATACTTTTCGAGTTATTCGATAATTAAGAAAGGGCTCTCGGGCGCTCTGGAACGTTCGAGAGCAGGTAGCTAGCCTGCTGCAAGTGACCGTAAATTGAATGTAAAACTTTAAATGCGTATTTCTCAAAACTATGTTTTTTGAACTGGTGACCACTGTAGCTCGAAAATCGCTCGGTAGATTTCAATGAAATTTATACAGTTTTTTGAAAACATGAAAAACTAGTGCCTGATCGAAGGATTTTTTTTTTAATTCCAATTTTTTATAAACAATGAACTGTTGATTTTTTGCCGAAATTCTGGAAAAAATTTTCCTGAGGCCCCCATTTTGTTAATTCAAAAAAAAGCTTCAATCAGGCACTACATTATCTATTAATTGATTATTGATTTTGGGTGAATCTCTAAGGATTAGTGATGGCCACCGCAACGAGTTTTTGTTGGAACTGGATCAACACAACCAGCCATTACTTTTAGAATTCTTAATTTTTTTCAAATCAAATTTCTGTCAAGTCAAGTCGAAGCATTCTTTAATGATGCTATATGTTTACTTTTATGAAATAAAATAATTTACTGGCAAAAAAAATTATTTAAACTTATCATGTTTTCACGTCTCTGACTACCCCTAACCCCTTAAAACTGTGGTCACATCGAGGGAATGAGCGATAACATTACAATGTTTACTTTTTTTATAAGCAAAAACAATCAGTAAAACAAGGGCAAAATTTCAAGTCGATCAAAAAATGTTTACCTTGTGTCCCAGCGTTTAAAAAGATGAACGTCTTTCATAATCAGCCTATGAAGCTAAAAATCTTAAATGCAATGAGGGATCGTGTGAGGGTTCGTTTGAAAGAATCTTTCAAGATGAGGACAACGTGATATCGCCGAGGTCTCTGCGACTTTTTTTCTCAGAGTTACAGCCATTTCAATATTGAATAGCAGAGGACTTAGATGACAATGTCAGGAAGACTTTCCGACTATTCCTTTGCGGGCACGTTTCTATCATAGGTATTAACAATTTAGAATGGACCAATTCGTTATAACGACATTATTTTTTCAGTTAAAGATCAACTTATTTGTTTTGTTTTATGCACCATCGTAACCTACATATCGAGTTTGTCGAAGAAATTGAATACGTGGTTTTCTTTCGGAGAATTTCCTGTTAAATAAACTGTGAGTAATCAAAAAATTATACTAGAGTAAGTCAAATTCAAACATGTTATGTTTTGGGCGGGATAATCACGATTTTCGAGGACTCCACTGATTGTTCTTCCTAGGGTTGGACTAACTGCGGCACGATAGATGAAATTCTACGACCAGTAGTGTTTCCTTTTCGCCAAATCAGAGGAAATCCATTCTTGTTATTACAAGATAATGCTCGACCTCATGTTGTTAACTTATCACAACAATTTTTTGACCAGCATGGCATTGCGGTGCTTCCCCATCCACCAAGAAACCCTGACTTAAATCCCATAGAAAATGTTTGGGATATTCTTGAAAGGCGTTGTAACGTTGTTACCTTTAGGTATTATTCCTAAAGGTTTGCTGCAATTTTTTATAACATCTGTGCCTGTGGCTATAGGCGGCACAATCGTCCTTCGCTAACAGATTAGTTATTTATGGTTGTTTTGACAGCAAAGGAGGAACCGCACATTTTGTCTTCAACGGAGAACTTGTCTTGCAAGCGATTATAGCCTTAGCGCTCGGCCAAAATTTTCAGACTCTTTTAGTCCATCCTGTATAACTACTCATATAAGTAGGTATATTCTCGCGATGATGATCCCACAATAAATTTCCCCGATGATATTCATCCGTCACGCCTGATGGCCTTTGTCAGCGGCGGAAGAGTTCGTCATAACAAAAACGACATTGATATCAGCGAGTCGTAATTGATGCAGCAGTGCCATTAGATGAGACTAATGCGTCTGAGTTAGCACGATGTGAGAACCAATTAACTAGAGCTTGTTTTACAAAATGCGCTCATGAAGTGCGCTTCAGCTTTATAACAAACATATTATTTTTATTACATGTGTAGGAAACGCGAGGTGTTTGAATACACGTAAATCTGGATATTAGCTGATGCAGAAGTTGCGGAGGGATATTTATTGGCAAAACTTCCGTTAAAATGTTGGTGCCAAAGCTCTGGGGGAGGCTGCAACTTAGGGCGAGACTAAACTTAGGGGGATGCTACAACTTAGGGCGGAGAGATTCATAAATTTCAAAGTTTTATCTGGGATAATAATTCAGAGAAGACAAGTGAGCAAAGTTGCTCGTATTCATTGTTAACAGAAAATAGTAAAAACAGTAAAACAGAAAAACAGTAAAAAAAACAGTAAAACAGAAAAGCAGTAAAAAATCCAGTAAAACCGTAAAACAGTTTAAAAAACAGTAAAACACTCAAAACCAGTAAAACCAGTAAAAACCCCACTAAAAACCAGTATAAAGTCAGTAAAACAACAGTATTTCCTACAACGTAAATATTTTAAAAATACATAAGTGCTTCAACTAAAGAAAGGACTAGTTTAGAATATTTAACGGTTGGGCTAAAGGCACCTTCTTATTGTTAACTTATCTACCTGACATTCGGTGTAAAAAGGGACCCTACCTGAATCAGCCATTTTTAAATTTTTGATAGGATAGATTGATATTCTTACTGCCATTATAGTCCTAAGTTTGTAGCTCAAATTCACGTCCTTTGTTGATATACATTTACATCAAGGAATAATCTACTTACGATTTTTCACATAAAACGTAGCTAGTTTTTTGTCCTACATACTGATTTTATAGTTATAAGTTTTCTAGCTCATTTTCAAATACTACTAACTAAAGATAAGTAGATTTGAAAATTAGTTAAATCAGTAAATGTAACCTTACTTTATTAACATAGTGTTTTCATTATAATTTTCGGCACTCGCCAATAGGTGTCTCCATAATTAATTTGATCTCCAATTCTCGTATCCCTTTGCTATTCTATAGGACTACTTATTCAATGGTATAGGAAAACGGTTGATAGTTCAACCACATATAGTTCAATAACAGTAAATCTTATACCCTGCCGTTAATATGTGATCCAGGATCTGATCTAACAGATATTAATACAGGGTGTCCAGCTATCCTCGCCTCAGAGGGGGAGGCTCTTAAGGTTGAAATTCGCTCAATGCAACTGCCGAACCGAGACCGGTCGGGTACCTCCCAAGTAACATATTGGAGTAACTATATGACCAATATATTATATAACTACTTTATAATGGTAGTTCTTAAACCTATATGTTTTATAAGCACTTTAAAAAAGCTATATTTGCATCGAAAATCAGATAGGTTTTATAAAAGAGTTAGAAACGTTTATATGATATCGTTATAAAACTAGTTTATTAAACAGTTTTATAAAGCAGTTAGGAACGTCTATAAAACAACACTATAAATCTGTTTTATAAATGGTTTATTAATGTAGTTATAAACGTTTATAAAACAACACTATAAATCTGATTTATAAATGGTTTATTAATGGAGTTATAAACGTTTATAAAACCACACTATAAATCTATTTTATAGATGGTTTAATAAAGGAGTTAGAAACGTTTATAAAACAATACTATAAATGGTTAAATAAAGCAGTTAAATATTTTTGACAACAAACTTTG
>JAWQRP010002972.1:0-14296 GCA_033557875.1 Quadriops clusia | reverse complement strand
AGATGTCATCTACATAGCGTATCCATTTAATTATATAGTTGTAATATTGGTTATTTGTATTTAGGACTAGGTTTTCGAAGTTGTTCATATAAATTTCAGCCATAAGTGGAGATAGAGGGGAGCCCATGCTTAAACCTGTTGTTTGTTTATATATGGTATTGTTAAAAGTACAGAAGTCTCGTCTAGTTGTTGCTCGTAATAATGTCATAATATGTCTTTGTTCATCAATAGGTTTGTCCATTAGCTAGTAGTTCTTCTATTATTTTTATGGTGTCATTTGTGTCAACTGAAGGAAATAAATTTTGTACATCGAAAGATGTTATTATGCATTTGTCGCATTTAATATTTTTTATTTGGTTAATTTGTTCTACGAATTCTTTGGTGTTCTTTATTGAGTATTTAGGATGGTAATTGGTAGTGGTTTTTATAGTTTTATTAAGCCATTTGCATATGTAGTAGGTTGGAGATTGATTATAAGAGACAATTGGTCTTGTAGGGTTGCCTTGTTTTTGAATTTTAATTTGACTATATAGTTTAGGAATTTGAGGATTCATAGGTATAATAGCAACCTCGAAAACCTAGTCCTAAGTACAAATAACCAATATTACAACTATATAATTAAATGGATTCGCTATGTAGATGACATCTTCATAATATGAGCAGACACTGAAGATACATTTAACAACTTTGTCACTTTTTTAAATAACATTAAACCTAACATCCAATTTACAACAGAATTTGAAACAAACAAAACAATTAATTACTTAGACATCTTAATGACTAGACATGACAAAGGATTATCTTACAATATATATAGAAAACCAACACTACCAGACATAACAATACACAATCAATCCAACCATCCTCAAACACATAAGATATCAGCTTTTAACACACACATAAAAAGAACATTCGACATACCTATGAATATAAAAACAAGAAATTCAGAGATTAATATAATGAAACAAATAGCCATTGCCAATGGATACACAGCTAATTTCATCAACAATATAATTACAAAAAACAAAAAGAAACGTAGGCTAAAAGACATCAAATTACATAACCATAACTTCACTAAAATTACTAAATTATAACCTTTTAACATACTTAGGACCTATAACATATAAATTAGCAAATATTTTAAAAAGATACAACATCAACACTACTTTCCGCACAAATAATAATGTCAAACAACTGATGGATAATAAAGACATAATAGATAAATTTAAAAAAAGCGGAGTTTACAAACTAACATGTGAATGTGGTTCTGTATACATAGGTGAAACAGGCCGACAATTAGAAACAAGAATTAAAGAACACCTAACAAGAAATACCACCTCAAATTTTGGAAAACATATTCAAGAACATTTTCACAAATTTAATAAAAATACAACAGAACTCCTTCACCAACAAAATAAAGGAGTTAAACTTAGTTTATTAGAAGCAATGGAAATACATCGTTTAAAAAGACAACATATCCACTGTTTAAACGAACAATTGCAAATTGAATATACTCCGTTATTTACATCAATAATTTAATTACATATAACAATTTTAATATTTTTCATATCTAATTAATACTGTAAGTAACAATAAGTAATAGTTTATTTCTACGTTTATTTAATAACTTATGTTTTTGTAGTAAGCACCTGAAGATGGGTATATAACCCGAAACCGGTTGTGCATTTAACATAATAAATAGTTGAAGTAAGATCTACTTATAATCATTATATAAGTTTAAAAGTAGTTTAGAAATTTTATTATTATTTAATTTATTTAAAGTAATTAGAATAATAATGCTTTTTATCCATTACAACATACGTAGGTATATATCCAGTATACATTTTCAAATTTGAACATTCGCGCGCACGCTATACGAGCATTTCCGCCCGTTGCCATGGAAACGGCCAATCACAGCGCTTCTTGTCGAATTATGGCAACAAAAGACGTCAGTCGTTGATTTGTTTCAAATCTTAAGTTAATGTCATTCTTTGCAATCAATCATACGGGTAATTTTGTGTTTATTTTGAGAGTTTTACTATTTGGAGGGCTAAAAGGAGTAGTACAAGAAGGAATGATGGAAAACCTCCGGACGGCGGTAAAAAATTCATAATTTTCTATAACTTATTTTGATACATTGATTGTATAATATACCTTGCGTAGGTATCTTAACAATAGCAAAGTTTACTATGTACACACTTCGTATAATAATTAGATCGATCATAGTTGCTATGTTCGAGACATTTTGTATAATGAGTGCCAATGTAATTTTACAAAGTATATGTCTGTATGTACGCATTAATGTATTACCAAGGGTATTACGCATAATGTATTATCGTAAATTTATTAAGGTAATTAATGAAGCTAACACGAGCCCAAGAAGTGCGACCGTGGGCACAGGACCTTATGTCCAATAAAAATAGCGCACATGCCTTCACGCAGACGTAGTGTCCTATCCCATCGGCAAGTTAATTTAGGAGGAACTTTGCCAAATTGTCCCAAAGCCAAAAGGCCCATAAACCGAACTGCAATTGCAGAAGAAATTCGATTGCGCGAGCTTTCGCGGAAATAATCGATCAATTCGTGAAGAATTGTTGAAGAATTTCGCGAATGGCGCGCCGGTCCGCGCACGCTCGGTCGGCCTTTACGTATTAATGGCGTCAAATACATAGACGTTCGGTCCCTCGGGTCGCGCAATTCGCCCCACAAATTCAGAAAGTAAACAGTAATTAACACAATCAAAGTTTAAGTCGAACAATCAACGGTCTCCTCGACATCCAGACATCATCTCCGAGACGTGATACACCTCAGCTTCGTTTTATTTCCCCGGAAGCTGCACCACGTGTTCTGCGAGCATTAAAGATCGATCTATTGTCCGGCTCGATTTCAAACTTGTGCTGTGATTTGGTGAAGAAGTACTTGTTGAACTCGAGGACCTCGCCACAAACCCCTATTCAACAACTTATTCAATATGGGTCAACATAATTTTAATTATATGTGTTATTGGTGAGTACACGAAATAATCGATAATACCAGTTTGTATTTGCGTTTCCTCTGTGTATTTTCCCGCCTAAATAATAGACGAATGTCGGCCCCGTTCTTCCCTTGTTTATTCCTTAGGGTTCCTTGATTTTCCATTACATGCGGACGATTTGAGCTAGCCACGTTTTGATTATTTGTTGTTTTCATTGTTTGTCTTTTTGATTATTCTTCGTTATCATTATTTGCTTTTATTATTCTTCCTTTTCATGATTATTTGCCTTCATTATTCCTTCTTTTCATTATTCCTTCTTTTTCATTATTCCTTTTTTTCATTATTCCTTCTTTTTCATTATTCCTTCTTTTCATTATTCCTTCTTTTTCATTATTCCTTCTTTTCATTATTCCTTCTTTTCATTATTCCTTCTTATCATTATTCCTTCTTTTTCATTATTCCTTCTTTTTCATTATTCCTTCTTTTTCATTATTCCTTCTTTTCATTATTCTTCCGTTTCATTATTAATTGTTTTCATTATTCTTCTTTTTCATTATTCCTTCTTTTTCATTATTCCTTCTTTTTCATTATTCCTTCTTTTTCATTATTCCTTCTTTTCATTATTCTTCCGTTTCATTATTAATTGTTTTCATTATTCTTCTTTTTCATTATTATTTGCTCTAATTGTTCTTAATTTTCATTATCCTTCGTTTAGATTATTACCCATGTAATTTTAAACGCAGCATATCAATTTCTTCGACCTCACGTGCCGTATTTTTTTTTAAATATCTTTCGTTTTGTCAGCAAAATTCGTATTCACCTTGCCTTAGCACAGCTCGTCCTCTTGAGGATTTTTTTGCACTCACAGTAATTCCAACGATTTTTTGCTAACGTTGGATTTTCGCCTTTGGAGCCATGACAATTTCCCTTTCGCATTCTAACGAATTTTTCCAGTTGCATTCTAAGATTATCGGGAAGCATGCGTCAGACGATAAGCGCATTAACGGTGTTGCCATTTTCTTGTCCCGTCTCTACCTTTGCACACAATGATAAAATAAAATTTACTGCATGTAATAACATACCTACACACTCACACATGTACACGACATACATATACCACATATACAAATACGAACATACATACACGAATACATACTCAACGCTAACGAACGCACATACACAAATACACATACACAAACTCACATACACAAACACACATACACAAACTCACATACACAAACTCACATACACAAACACACATACACAAACTCACATACACAAACTCACATACACAAGCACACATGCACAGTCACATACACAAACACACATACACAAAGTCACCTATGCAAACACACATACACAAATACACATACTATACGAACCACACATACAATCATCAACCAGCAACATAGATAGCTCTGTAAAAAGAATACCTCAATTAATGAACAAAACTAAAAATAATTTGGACCACATTTCAAACACTTTAATCTATTTTTCTCAGTAGGTGCATGCTTATCTCCGAATAATAAATCATCTCGCTTCCCACCTAAGTTCCTTAACCTATCTGCCAAATCTATTAATAAGAGGCATATTCCAAATACACGGATTCAAATATTTTAAAAAGAAAACAAGATGTACTTGGAATACATCAGCTGATGCAGTCGTTGAGGACGTGTGCAATTTGCAGAATTCAACGTGCACTTTGTTTTTACTCCAATCGTAAAGAATCTTTGGGTAGCCGAACCTTTAAGTATTAAAATTGAATTCACATTAAGGGGCTAGATTGGGTGGCCATAAAATAAAACAGCACTTTACAGCAAATGCTAACAGATAAGCCTGTGATTCCCCAACATTTTCTAAGTATTAATATATATATAAAGATATTATGAGTGTTAAAAATTTCTACGACGAATAATAACTTAGCGACAACGAATAATAACTTAGTGAGGATGAATAATAAACTTAGCGAGGACGAATAATAAACTTAGCGAGGACGAATAATAAACTTAGCGAGGACAAATAATAAACTTAGCGAGGGTGAATAATAAACTTAGCGAGGACGAATAATAAACTTCTTGAGGACGAATAATATCTTAGCGATGGTGAATAATAATCTAATGAAGACGAATAATAACCAAGTGAAGATGAATAATAGCCAGGTGAATGATAACTTCTCGAATTCTTATCTACATCTACTTTCTGGAAGGGTTCCAGCTTTAGATTTTTTGATAATCGGCTTAAAAGATAAAGCGGCAGCGTCAGTCTTCATGAAAACACACATTTCGAAACCATCCCGGCCGGAGCCAAGTCCCTAGATAACAATATTGATATTTATTCAGCACTCAAACTTTGTCAAAATGTGCGCAACTGAAATGATTGTATCGACAAATAGATACATAACTAAGTACACTTCCATATAAAGTACTACTACTTCCAAATATACTACGCCCTTATTCAATGACTACGCTTTCATACTTTATTGCTTTCATATTTTGTTGCTTTTATACTTTCTTGCTTTTATACTTTCTTGCTTTCTTACTTTATTGTTTTTATATTTTCTTGCTTTCATACTTTATTGCTTTCATATTTTGTTGCTTTTATACTTTCTTGCTTTTATACTTTCTTGCTTTCTTACTTTATTGTTTTCATATTTTCTTGCTTTCATACTTTATTGCTTTCATACTTTATTGCTTTCATATTTTGTTGCTTTTATACTTTCTTGCTTTTATACTTTCTTGCTTTCTTACTTTATTGTTTTCATATTTTCTTGCTTTCATACTTTATTGCTTTCATATTTTGTTGCTTTTATACTTTCTTGCTTTTATACTTTCTTGCTTTCTTACTTTATTGTTTTTATATTTTCTTACTTTTATACTTTATTGCTTTTATACTTTATTGCTTTCATACCTTATTACTTTCATACTTTATTGCTTTCATACGATATTTGCTAAACCAACTTTTTTAAAAACCGAAGCGTGAAGCCCTAGATTTTTATTCTTGATGCAAGTGCTGCCCGCAAAAAATTCGCTATAAATAAATCTGAGATGACCTAGTTTTTACAAGTTTAACTACTTTTACTTAGGCTGAGCGCTAAAATAATTAATTCAAACACTTATCCTTAATACATCCTTTTGGCATTGGCACTACGAATAGGACATGTGTGCACAAATCTCTTTAAGTCTGAACAATAAATCAATTATTTTACAAGACAAGTTATAAGGAAATATTCATCCTAAAAGTTTGCTAAAATCGATAGCCAAAACTACGTATTGCCTAAATCCCAGAAACAAAAATTCCAAATCAAATAAGACCTTACTTAAATATTTCCTGCACACTATCTTATCTGGCAAGCAAAAAAATATGTTTGTGTGCATTCGACGAACATTTATAACAAATAATTAGCGTTTTATTTATTGGCGTGTAATTCATTAATGACTTATTTGGTCCCATATATCTTAACTGCATACACAATTCCTCAGATTATAATGTTGAATAATCATAATTTGATTAAAAGAATTATTGCTTACAACTTGCTCGATACTACTTATAATGTAGTATCAATGGTAGTATTGTAATACCTATACGTAGTATTGTAATACCTATACGTAGTATTGTAATACCTATACGTAGTATTGTAATACCTATACGTAGTATTGTAATACCTATACGTAGTATTGTAATACCTATACGTAGTATTGTAATATCTATACGTGTATTGTAATACCTATACGTAGTATTATAATATTAAATCATTCGAATTTTAATATGTATTATCGATTGGTAATCATTACGCAGACACATTAAATCAATGTACTGACATGTTTTTGCAGCGAATATCTGGTGACTAAGAGCCTTAACGAGAAGTTGAACCAGTCACATGCTTAACAGGAAACTGTATAAGATGTAGATTTTTTCTCAAAGGTCACTGTCTGCATTATAATATTTGCAAATATGAATGAACTTGCATGAATGTTAAGCTTGCTGAATGTTTCTCTAATACATTGACACCTATTTTTTTACCGGCGGAGAGTGACCTCTTTTACAAGTTTATTCAATGATTTTTATTTGCGATATTGCTTATATTGGAGTATATTATGTAAGAAGTATTTACATTTCGTTGAGATTATTTATATTTTATTGAGATTATTTCTATTTTATTAAGATTATTTATATTTTATTAAGATTATTTATATTTTATTGAGATTATTTATATGTTATTGATTATCTACATCTTGCACTAATTGAATAAGGCCATTTCTCGTAATTTCCTGCAACATTATGTGATTGACATGGAGACAAAGTTTTCAGTCTACTAACAAAAGTTGCGATAAGATCGTATTATTTACAAACAAATCCGTTCCATACAAATTGTTATTATTACACTATTATTATTATTGCTTCTTACGTTAATAGTATATTCGACACGATACTTATTATTTATGGTACTTTTTCCAATTTATTTTTCCTCCTTTTAATTTATTTTTCCTCCTTTCAATTTATTTTTCATCCTTTCAATTTATTTTTCCTCCTTTCAATTTTAATGACAATTAATTTTCTTTGGCGCACATTAACCTTGATTTTATACCCGTTTAAAAATGAATGAGATGAACTTGTAATCCTCTAAAAGGATTTTTCCTCGATATCGAAAGTTAGTTTTGATAAATCTAGCCTGTTTACTTAGCACTTTCATATCTTAAATTTTTCTCGTGCAGATTACAACTTATCAAATTATTACATTTTCATTTGGAATTATGTCAATTCATTACCTAATCTTTAACGCTTCATTTAATAATGAACTAGCATAATAGAATAGAATAGAATAACAATTAGTAACGTCATTTTATTGTTCACATTAGCGAACAGTTAAGTATGTATTATCCTCGTGACTTAAGCAAGCAATATTTTTTGCACAATTAGGTATTTTTATCATTAGTAATACTAATGTGTGACACTACCCTAGTACGACCCATTAATATCTTCTATTTCTCTATTTATGATTCTATTACTGTGCTATTACGTGCTATTACCACAGAGTACTATTACCTACAAAGTTACCCTATACATAACAAATCGTTTATTACCTCTTAACTCAAAGCAAATAAAAATATCCAACATAACCTGGTCCCAAATAAAAATATGTATTTTATTAAGAGTATTGTCTCCTAACAGCCTTTTTCTGTTTCAGCGAAATATTAGTAAATAACATGGACCTTGAAAAAGAATAACACTACTTGTTCTTTCTACAATTATTTAGTGGACAGTGCCCTATTATTTTTGTACTATGATTGAGCCGTACTCTGCCAGTTTGTTGTGGCTGATTGTGGTGGGCTTTATTATTGCCTTCGTCCTTGCTTTTGGCATCGGCGCAAACGATGTCGCCAACTCCTTCGGGACCAGCGTTGGCTCCAAGGTCCTTACCATCTTTCAGGCATGTTGTATGGCCACCGTTTTCGAAATTGCAGGGTCTTTGCTTATTGGTAAGTTGTAGATAAGTTGAGACTATTAGAGTCGTAGATAAGTTGAGACTATTAAAGTCGTAGATAAGTTGAGACTATTAAAGTCGTAGATAAGTTGAGACTATTAAAGTCGTAGATAAGTTAAGACTATTAAAGTCGTAGATACGTTAAGACTATTAAAGTCATAGATAAGTTAAGACTATTATAATCATAGAAAAGCCTTCACTGTAAGGTAGATACCAAAGATCGATCAGGACTATTGTTTGGAACTACTCGAAAAATTGCTAGATTTGTTCATTTAATATATATGTTATGTTTTAATTAGTTATAAAATATTCTATAGTACATACAAAATTTTACATGATTTAGTACACTTGGCATATTTACCTATCCGGAATATTTTGTGTACCTAATTATTATTTTTTATTAAATAATTTTAAACATCTTCATCATAAGTATAATGCCAGTGCACAGCAAGTAAACAAAATTAACGATTTTTTTCTCTTCTACGATTTTAGGTTATAAAGTGTCAGATACTATGCGAAAAGGGATATTAGACGTGAGTGTGTACGAAGATAGAGAAGTAGAGTTGATGCTGGGCATGTTAAGTTCGTTGTTAGCCAGCGCCGTTTGGCTTATGGTGGCGACGTTCTTGAAGCTTCCTATTTCGGGCACGCACAGTATTGTTGGCGCTTCAATCGGCTTCAGCTTAGTGGCTAGAGGAACAGCCGGCCTACACTGGACCACTCTTGGTACTATCGGTGAGTATTTTTTACAAAGAACTAAATAAGATTAAAGAACTAAAAAAGATCGTAACACTAACTAAGATTAAAGAACTAAATAAGATTCAAAAACTAAATAAAATTGAAGAACGAAATAAACTTAAAGAACGAAATAAACTTAAAGAACGAAATAAACTTGAAGAACGAAATAAACTTCAAGAACGAAATAAACTTAAAGAACAAAATAAACTTAAAGAACGAAATAAATTTGAAGGACCAAATAAGATTCAATCACGTCTACAGCTTTTGATTATCCGGGCATAATTAAATGAGATTACCCATACTTCAGAGGTCATCAAAAACTTTTATTGTGTTCTGCCTCCATCAGTAAACGAATGACCTTCGGCAGTCTTCAAGGTTGAATTTATCTGAAGCTTGATAATGCTGCATTCTGTTGCATAAATTGTAACTAGTACAGCTAAAGCAATTGTAATCTAGATTTTTTACTAGACGTGCTGATAAATGCCTAGCTATAAAATTACAATTTTTGTTTTATGGATCATAAATCGTAAAAGTTTTCAATACATCAAACCAATAATACATATGCACTAATACAAAATGCACTAATACAAAATGTATTTCAAATACAAATTGCAGAATAATCACATTACTGTAGGAAGAACAAAAAATGATATTACAAATGCGTAGAATGAATAGTACAGTAATTCATTATAATTAGTAGCATAAACAGTACGTCTTTTCATGTTATTTTTAAAACTCATTAATTTCATCCGCTGCATTTATTACACATAATTAGACGATAAATGATTGTTAGTTCACTCTAATTATCCTAATAGGTCTATTTGTGATGGAGTAAAAGGAGAGATTAACTTCAAGATCAATGTGACAAATGCGATGATTCATACATTTTTGGTACACTTAGCGGAAAGGTGAAAAATCGTGCCAAAATTAGATCTAATTGACCCTTGTTTTGTGCTAAATTTCACGTTTAGATCTACCGGGCAGGAACTTTAATCTCCTATTCAAACATGTATCGAGTATTACCACATTTTCATTCAATACTTAAATACGTAACTGATAAATAAAAATCAATAAAGTCTAAGTGGGTCAATCACTAGATTTTCAAGTATTCATGCTTTAAGTATACCGACGTAATTGAAATGCACTTAAAATTCTAATTCAAAAATACTAATTCTTAATTAAAAAACATTAATTCTTCTTGGACATTAATTTGCAAAAAAATTTGACTATGTCAATTAAAAATTGAGTACTTTTAGAAAAATAATATAATAATTTATTTTTATCATTGCAGTTGCTTCCTGGTTTATCTCACCTGTACTTAGTGGGTTAACTTCAGTTTTTATATTTTGGATAATAAAACGTTTTATTCTTTCTAAACAAGATCCGCTAGAATCTGGATTAATTGCCTTGCCACTTTTTTATGGATTTACTATATTAGTGAATGTATTTTCGATTATTCACGACGGACCAAAATTACTGTACATGGACAACATACCCCTCTGGCTTTCCGCTGCAGTCAGTATTGGAGTCGGAGTAACTACCATGCTCATCATTTGGTTGTTTATTGTACCTTGGCAGCGGAAGAAAATCAATGAGGAATTAAAGAGGGAACATCCGCCTGTAAATTTTAATATTGGAGAATCTGCTGGTGAGTTTATTTTAATATAACGATTCACATAAAAGTTCTTATATCTTATCTTTACATAATGATTGGCTTTTAATTAAAGAATTTCATTATTTGCATATTCCTTTCATCGATTATTATTATTATTATTACGTATTATTTAGTTTTAATGTTTGCTATTTATTATTGAGGAATATTGTCAGTTAATAATAATAATTTTTTATTAGAAATGTCCAAACGGATGACTTCAATTATGGGTAGAAAAAGACACAATTTCCGTTTAAATATTTATATTTTGCGTGACTAGTTTCGTGTCAAACTTCACACTTCATCAGACGCTATGAGAGAAGTAAAGGCATTAATGACATATCCAACAGAAAAACGAAGAGAAGCAGCTTACCTCGTCAATAAGAAATAAAATTTCTCTTAGTGTTTGTTTACCAGAATGTTAAAAATAGGTACTAAGCAAGTTTAACAAATTATTTGCTAAAACCTAGGAACTTATATATTCTACGCAAGTATCAACAACCCAATAATTGTCTATCAAAATAAAACACTTCTTTTAAATAATTTTCCACTTTAGTCTGATGTAATTTTGGCACGATCTCACATGAAATAAACACAATTAAGTAATTAAAGTGTCCACCTGAATATAATAAATACATAGTGTTATAGGTTGATCGTGATATAACACTTCAATTTGCAATAAGTTCGTGTAAATGTTATCGTCGTGCAGAAAGTTGCAAATTCCAGTATTGGACGCCGCAAGTGAGGGAATTTATAGCTGCAGGCCGAATTAACCGGCAAAATCAAATTTCGATTCGCGCCTCCCCGCTGCAGTGCATCTAGAAGATTAAACTGTAATCAGGCTGCAGATCCGCAAAAACCCGCTTATTATTCGACGGCCTCTTTGCCCACCGCGACTGTAACTCCTCAAAAAGGCCCTATCTGCGCCACATTATATTTTAAATGCATCAGACGGAAGAGCAGTCTTTAGAAAAAGAAGTATTACTGCAAAAAACAAGGATTATTTCGAAAAGAAGTATTATTGCAAAAAGAAGTATTTTTACAATAAGAAGTATTTTCGCCAAGAGAAGTATTATTACAAAAAGAAGTATCTTTATACGAAATGATGTATTTTCGTACAAAAAGACGCAGATATGCTTTATAAAGATGAAAGTAGTTTGAGCAAAAAAGAGTTCGTCAGTTTTTCCACACGGACCATTTCTGCGGAGCACACATCAAGATTCCAAATTGAAACTCTTGTGCATTAGCATAACGACTTTTGGGCTCTTGACGTTGTGCTCCTGGAAGTCTCCTCGGCTTTAATTTCCGTTTAATTTAAAAATCAATTATTGTAACAAACTCAAATGAATATTGAAATGGCGCTATTTACGCCCCTGTACAAGGTATATATTTATTTTAATATCTAATTTGAACTTTAATCTACATACAATCTTGTTTAATTAAACCACTATACTCCAATCCGATTGCAATACGACTCTGATGCAATCTACAGAGATGTGAAAACTGGGAAAATACTTTGGTTTCTCGTAACATTTTGAGGATCATGTCTCTCGGCTATAATGAAAATGTCTATTTAACGAAAGATTAGTACTAATAAAGGTGGATCTAGAGAGTTGCGTGCCATTTACTTCCGGGTTTACCGGATCTTTGATTCAAGCGTCCAAAGCTTCCAACGAGAATTATATTTAATACCCTCGATTATTCTGGGCCGTCGTACCCTTTTCACCCCAGAACCCGGGAGATTATTTTATTTTTATCAAAATTAATTGCTATAGGCACTAGATATGAATGCGGTCAGTGATCTGTACAACTCTTTAATACTACTTAATGCAGGAATTTATGGGAAGCTTCCACTTAATTAAAATATTATGTGAAACTTTTAGAGGAAATACAGGACGTGTTTTACAAATACATAATAGGTACAATGAAAAAAAATTGGAAAAAATTCGTCAAGTCTGTCTTGAAAATTCCCCTTCGCGTTGTATCATGGGTTGTATACATACATAAATAATGTATGATCTAGGTATAGTTTTTTATATAAAAACTACATATCCACTAACATTTCTAGTTTTTTGTTTATATAGTTCTTTCTCCGTGTCCTTCGTCCTGGGAATAAATCGGCAGGAGTCACGTAGCTAAGAACATTGATCCTTCTCGTTTTGAAATGCTAAAATAATATTGATATATCGCGCATCTGAATGAAAATTCCGGGTGATATATAGCTGCAGGATTGCGTTCGGAGCTATAACCGCAGAGTGGTCCCGGCCCAACAAGCAGTTCTAGTGTGAGGAAGGACTTCATGTACGGGAATCCTATTAACCAAATTTATACACTCCTTTTTTGTTGTTATTAAGATAAGGATAAAACTGGATTTGTCAGCGCGGGCCCCTCATCTGATTTATACCGCCGTTTAGAATATTATTATCTCCCCTACTTACATATAGGAGATTTAAGTACATATTGACATTTTAGGGATTCTCTTTTCTTATGCTCTTCACCCCTTTTGAAAATAAACTTTCCTGAAAAAAGGAATCTCTTGCAAATATTTACTCCGGCAATATATCTGTTTTTGAAGTATCGTACATAAAATTATTAAACCCTAACATAATACAATGGTGTAAAATATATTAAAGTTACCCCCACATTATTGATAAGCTTATGCAGATTATATCAACATTTATGCTAAAAGTGTTAAAACATACGCCATTTATTCAGAGTTTACTACATATACACTTTAAAAAATCACTTCACATTTGCATTGATATTAGTTTATTGTTAATAAAAAATTTTGTGTTTTTCCTGTGATCTTGACACATTATTTAATTTAGTTTACCTTGTTTGTTTCAGGCTGCTTCTGCTAACTTTCTACGGATCATATAAATTCATTACATTTTATTTCGATATACATCTTCGTCCTTTATTTTTAAAGTAACATTTTTACTAAAATTCTTTGAAAACTTTTATAAATAAACTTTTCACAAACCTTGTTTTCCCAATATTGGTAAAAATGTAAATTTATGAAATAAAGGACGAAGATGTATCAAAATAAAATGTAATTAATTTATATATTCTATAGAAAGTTATAAGAAGGATACTGAAACCATCAGGCGAAACGTCGTAAAAGAAAAACAAATAAAATATGTTCTAAAGATTTTAACAGTATTTTATTAAAAAGAATATTCAAGATTGCCCTGAAAACAAAGCTAAACTAAAAATTTACTGTGTTGTATGTATATACTCAATATGAATAATATTGCGACAGCAGAATATTTGAAACAAACGCCAAATACCTATAATTTTTACTTTCTCGAAGAGAAATTATAGTGATCATGCGAAAAAAATTTTTTGAGATTTTGATGATTCTCGACGTTTTCAGCGATTTTGAGTCGATTTGGCCCTTTTTTGCTTTTTTGTCTGTCTGTCTGTCTGTGTGTGTGTGTGTGTGTGTGTG
>JAWQRP010002971.1:0-14297 GCA_033557875.1 Quadriops clusia | reverse complement strand
TCGCTCTTTTCAAATTTTCCAAGTAAAAAAATATCAAACGTTTTTCTTCACTTCCGATAAGATCAACAACTCCCCGGCAACTCCCCATTATGACCCCCAAATTACTAGCCTACGTAGCAGATTTTTTGGATGAAATTAGTGTCCGGGCTTACGGTTGCGAAGGTCCGGTAAAACTCAAATTATGAGCGGGGGGTGAGATCTTTTTTTTTAAAAAAATAGGGCGCCACCAATTTACTTACTCCGCTATCCCGGCAACCTAAATTGGACGGCTGATAAGACACACTAACTTCACCTCGTAATCTGCATGTAACAATTTATATAGATATATAATATATTTAATATAATAATAAAATAAGTACAAAATGATTCACTCTATAATTTTGTAAAATAAGAAGTTATGGTTTACTGTTTCCTTTGAGGTCTCATGTTTAAGATCCTTTATTCAATGATGTTGAAAGATGTCAAAACATCATCGAAGACCTCTTCTTCAAGCACATAATTTCTTAATGATTCCATTATTGCAACTGCTTCATAGTGATTTGGCAATGGCAGAGGATCTTTAACTTCTTTGTTCTCATCATTTCTATTGCGAAAATTCTGACATAATTCAGAAAAGACGTGTCTGGTGGATGCCATGGGCATTTGTCGATGAACAGACGAACTTTTCTTCCTGCACATCTCATTTTGACATCTAATGCTTTTAACCAGTCGCAAAATTTTTGCGACGTCATCCAGGAACTGGAGTTATTTTTGTATTCGCATGATAAGGTCTGCACACCTTTGAAGCAGCTTGGTTTGCTAAACTTGCCTATCACTAACGGCTTCAGTTCTTCAGTGCCAAGACCATTAACACAGAGGACAACTGTTAATCTCTCTTCGCTGATCTTGTCACCGTGACATTTCTCCCTTATATCCCAACGTTTTATTTGGCAAAAGGGAGAAAAACAGGCCAGTTTCATCCGCATTAAAAATGTCTTTTGGGTCGTCTCCTCTGGTAATTGACTCCAAATTCGTTTTCCAGTTTTCTGACGTTTTTTGGTTTACGCTGTTACTTTCTCCGCAGATGCTGCGGTACATAATTCCGTGTCGACATTTAAAACGATCTAACCAACCAGTGGAGGCACTAAATTCCTGGATTCCAAGGCGGGTGGCAACTTCAAACTCTTTTTCTCGGAGAATTTTGCCGTCGATTGGAGCATTCATTGATATATACTGACGAAACCACTCCAAAAGAATTTCTTCGAGGTCGTTATAAGGGGAGGGCCGCTTCTTTTTCAAATGTTTACCTTCTTTGACAGAAGCATTTAAAACTTTCCTTTTCTTCTGTAAGATCTTCCTTAATGTCGAAGTAGGCACATTGAGTTTTTCGGCTATGACTCTTATGTTCATATTGTTACCTGTGAACCTCAGCTTTTTGATACCTTGAATGTTTTCCCCAACATTTATAATGCAGATTCCATCACGATACACATGGAACTGGTAAGGAAACACCTCTCCCGCCGCCATAACCTCACAGGTTGTCCCATATGTACCATCTTTAGACATTTCAGATACGTATTGAGAGATCGAATTGTACGATTGTTCATTTCTTGCCAGTGTGTATACCTGATACCTCTGCCAATTGGTGGAAACGTGATGCACGATTGCAGCTCGCATTTGAGTAGCCTGTGAGACAGTGCCATCGACCAGATAAGCCAATGATGAGAACAGGCAATTTCCATCCCCATTTAACTTTACAATTCGGTGAGGAACTTGGCAATATGTTCGATTTCCATGACGTGCAGATATTTTATTGAAAAATAATAAAGAAAAGATTAGTCGCTAAACGGACAACTAAAATTAAATAACCTAGGTAATTCAAAATAATAGGAACGGTACCTAGGCAACTCAATAACTCAATTTAATAAAAAGAAATGAAGAAGTTGAGCTAAATTCTTCTAAATACGGGTAGAACAATTAAAACAGCGTTTTCAGAATTGTTGAATAGCTCAATTAAACACAAACTGAAAGCTAGTGAACAAATAAAAATGTGGAATTACCTTAAGATTGCTAGTCGTAACTTAAAGTTGATTTTCACTTATAAATATAATATGATAATAATAATATTATAATATATAACATGAAGAATACTAACAGTACTGCCTGAACTCAATTCGCAGGATCAAAGATACATTATGTGCATTACTGTGCGGATTGGGGTTCTAAAGTTTTTCATTTCGGTTTCCATAATTTTTTATGTAAACCAATCTTCGGCTCTGACGATACCAAAAAAACGGTTAAAAATGTCTCCATTTATTTTTTCCGTTGGGCATTTTCGGGAATAAGACTTCCTATATAATTAGAAGTCTTTGTTACGAGTTCTTCAGCCGCGACCAGTAACCTAAATATGTATATTTAGAAAAAAATATATTAAGTATAAAATTAAATCTGTGCTTTTACAACGTTTACCTTCAACGGCATTTGTGCATACTCCTCTAATGGGATCCTGCAAATTATAAGAATGGTTCACAGTCTTGTGGATGAAGGAGCCTATTCTATTCTTATTGGCTAGACCATCATACCCTCCCCAAATCCTCTCTTAGAAGTAATATCGTAGATGCCTATACCAAATATATATTAAGCTATACATTTCTAAAAAGTTTTATTTTAAATATTCTTTACCTATCATCCAGATGGTGCGAGTCATTCTTCCCACGTGGTACTTCTGTTTAACAAAAACAACACACATAGCTAAAGTTTCTTCTTCAGATAGTTGCTTAGATTGGGGAATTCAACTTTTTTGAATAGCCTACACAGACATCCATTTCGTTCTCATCGGGTATATTCATTCTCTCCATTGATCTATGTACCTTTAACCACTTCGGTTTAGAATAGCTATAAAACCGGCTTAATTGTTTGTTCAGGTCATGTATACCTGTTTTTGGACAAAATGTGCGCCTTTGTATTTCTTTTTTCAAATATATAAATTGGTCGTCTAATTTCTTATGGGGTGACTGCCTCATTATGTCGAAGAGAGATCTTCTCGAAATATGAATTAAATCATCTGATGAGTTAGATCCTATAAAATAATAAATATAAACTAGAATGCTATAAAGTGATTGTTATAGCAAAGTTGGGACTCGTCGGGGACATAAACTTTTTCATTCATGGATTTTTTTGTCCGGTATAAATCAGTACTGCTATAAATTAGTACTAATATTTCCCAATTTGTGCAATATATCTCAAAGATATTGTAGATATATCTCAAAGATGTTTCAAATCAGACACTATGGGCGGCATGCCGAAAGCACATTTACCCTCTGGGCAAGGTTAAAGGTAGGTTCACAATCTAATGTACCTGGTATATAGCTCAGGTACATTATATTGTGAATCTACCTTTAACCTTGCCCAGAGGGTAAATGTGCTCTCGGAATACCAAGCTATATTGCATAAGCCATTTTAGACCATCTTCTATTCACTATAAATATTATTGCACAATACTAATTATTATGCAAAAATATTTATAGTAGACAAGAGTCTTTTAATGGTAGTTACTTCAATATGACAAAGTTTTAATTAAAGTGTTTATCAATAAAAAAAAGATTATTATTTCTAAATGTTTTGCATTTTGTTCTGATATAAATAGATAAATAAGTGTACTCGCTCTCTTAACGACTCTATCGAGGTCGGAATGAAATAGAGAATCAGAGATACTTACGATTAGTTGATACACTCATCTAAGCCCCCACCAATCTCAGTCTGCTTACTCCATATCTACTTTCACCGAATTTGTGCCTGTTGTCAAGAATACAATGTTCGCTCTTTGTCTCCGCCGGCTCGGCACCGGAAAGGTACTACCTGCTCACTCCATAGGTATCTCGTTTTTACATTAGTGCAGTATTCTTCAGTGCTTCCAACACGTGGTCGTTTAGGTTAACTGTGCGAATATTTATAAGTTTACAACATGATTTCCTCACACGAATCTAAGTTAAAATCGTTTGCTGTCGAGTTGTTCCGAGTGAACGGTGTTAAATTTGGAAATTTCACTCTGAAGAGTGGTATGAAGTCACCTGTATATTGCGACTTAAGGATTTTGGTCAGTTTCCCCGATTTACTAGTAAGTTTCTCACATTTTGCTTCTTTATTCTTTATCATTTGCTCTTTTATTCTTTATCATTTGCTCCTTTATTCTTTATCATTTGCTCCTTTATTCTTTATCATTTGCTCCTTTATTCTTTATCATTTGCTTCTTTATTCTTTATCATTTGCTCCTTTATTCTTTATCATTTGCTCTTTGGGGTGTGTTCACCTAATTATTATGTTTAGTCTTATTTTATGTGGATTTTTTATCCAGGATAAGCTGGCAGAGTTATTTTCGGAACACATAGATCTTATGAAGAAACCGTTTGATCTTCTTTGCGGTGTTCCTTATACCGCTCTTCCAATAGCCACAGCTCTATCCTTGAAGATTCGCAAACCTATGGTCATGAGGAGAAAAGAAACCAAAAGTTATGGTACTAAGCAACTAGTGGAAGGACTTTATAAGGAAGGCGATTGTTGCCTTGTTGTGGAAGACGTTGTTGTGTCAGGAGCTAGTATTTTAGAGACTATCCAAGATTTAACTAGTGTAGGAATTAAATCTATTGATGCGGTAGTCGTGTTAGATCGGCAACAAGGAGGTGAAAAAATCCTTAAGGATAAACAGGTGCAAATGCACCCTCTTATGACTATGGAGCAATTGTTACGATATCTGGAGGAAGAAGGGTGCATAGGTAGACATGTTGTCGATGAAGTTATGAGTTACGTGGCCAACAACCAAGTTGAATTATAAGTATTTTGGATTTATATTTTGAATTTATATTTTGGATTTATATTTTGGAATTATAAGTAGACTTAATTATAAGCATTCTTATATTCTAAACATTTTCTCCAAATAAAACACAACACTATTCACGTTTAAAATTATATTTGTCTCTTTATTCATCACCTTTATTGACTTAACGGCTATACAATGCAGTTTGAGTAAAGGGTCGCCGTCGTTCTGTTGCCCGTCCTGTTTGTAAGTTAAACTTAACTTAATTTACATATTATTATCACAAATAACAGTCAATCTAAACGTGCGTAAACATTTTTGTTGTTGTGCTTGAACATAAACATCTTTATAATATATACTTTTCATTGATAAATATTATTTTACATATGTACAACAATATAAAATGCGATCATATACATAGTAAAAATTATAATGCAGAGCTATCTTAAATGATTGACGACGAATTAAAAAAGGACATTTTTGTTGCAAAAACATCTTCAACCCGTTTTCCTCGTTTACGATCACTCTGTATTTTGTAATTATAAATATCATTTTATCTTTATGTTAATAATCATTATGTTAATAATTATCATGTTAATAATTATCATGTTAATAATTATTATGTTAATAATCATATTAGTATAACAATCATATAAAAATTAATTTAATGGGACTAAATTTCCTTCTTAGTTTAATAATACTTATTTTTTTGTCATACTTTTTCTGGTATTTTATAATAAACGTCCAAAAATGTGACTTTTTAGATTTGGAACAATTTGGACATTTAGTTACGATTTAAATAAACTACGTAGGAATACAACATAGGAGTTGTCGCGTTCTGCAATTCATCTCGGACATCAAGGAGATTTGATTTGGAACAATACTATTATGATATGGTCATATGCGTGGCGGGCTGCTCCAACGAGCATTTGGGGTTTAATAACGAGCCTAGATAATATGAATGAAATTCTTGGCAAATTACTGAATAAAAATGTTGGTTTAATATCGGTCCATCCGCAGGGTGCAAACAAATCAAACACGGCGGGCACAATGACGATACCAAGTCGGAAACAATGCCTTGATTAATTTTTAGTTCACAAAAGTTTAGTGCTGCTAAACCAAACTTCCGATATTTTCAGTGCGGGGAAATGAAACAATGGAAGCTGGTTGGCGTTTTGCGTTTAAACTTTTGTTTAAGACGATTTTTTAAATTGATTTTTAATTTTTATTATTAATTATGCTCTAAAACATGATTTGAAAGGTAACTACTACGTCCTTTTGGCAAAATATATAACTATTTTTTATTCTTCTCGATTAAATCTCGCTGTGGCGACACATGTTACAACATAAAGAGTATTTTATCTTTATGAAATTTGGAAAAATATTATCAAATTTTTAAGAAATCTGAAAAGTCCCAAACGGGTTTAAAATTCCCGCGCCGTTGTTGAATTATTAGATTATTAGAGAAGAACGTATGCCAATGTTTACAAATAAATTTGTTTACTAGTCAGCCACCTTAAGTGTTTGATGCAAAAAAATAAATCTTTTCGATCTTGATAGAAACTAATTAGAAAGATGGAGGTTGCCAGCCTGCCACGCCGAGGTGAAATTTGGTTATTTCCTGTACACAATAGAATGGGCGCCAGTGTTCCCACATTTTCATTATCAATGGTACATACAATATGAACCCTAACCACCCTAAGTTAGGGTTAGTTAATTTTTATGATACATTAGAATCCTAACTCTTCCCGTTAGGGATTCGGTGATTAAAAAGGAACGTAAGCTTGGAGGATAATTGAAAAAGAGCGAGGAAGTCATAAAATCCAGAATTGGATTACATCCACCGCTGGACGCTGAGCGCGAAGGCGAAAATGAGGACGACCCCACGGATTCCACCCCCAATTTTCCGGCCTTTCGATGAATAATCGTGAGACCAGTAGCGTTGCTGGTTGTTGACTTGGTCGTATCTCTCCGAACGGATGATGACCGTTTGCATAACGCTCTGAGGGTGCATGGTTATGCCCGGGAGGGTGGACGTGCACTTTAGAATGATAATGTTGCTGGGGGCGTGTCTCTTCTCGATCGTGAAGCGCAACCAAGTTGAGCGGGAGGAGAGACCTTGATGATCTGGAACGGTCGTTAAGCCGTCTGTTACGTAATTTGCTGGAACCTGGAAAAGGACGAAAAGTTTATCTTCATGTAAATATAAAATTTTTGTTTTGTACACTGTAATAAGGGCTTTGCTTTGAACATTGCAACAACAATCTTATTTTTACGGACGTTATAAGGGGGTAAAAGATTCTCAGTCGAGAGACAGCAAGCGGCTCGCTTATATCATGAAATCAATTGGAATCAGTTCTTCACAGGTAAAACTACAAGCTTAACTAAAATTGTTTTCTTCGCGCTTCAATAATATTTTGTGGATATTTACGAGGGGCATTATATAAAATTTATGAGCTTGGGACCAGGAACAGAGAGAGTGGCCGATGAAGCAATCAGCGCCGCAGCCACCCCGAAGATCATGTGGTTCATATAAAATACGATAAGTTATGAACATCGAAAGAATCAAAAGAAGCTAACCGGGGAAGAACGAGCGGGCAGGTGCCCAACAAACAAAAGTTACGTGGAGATCGGGATGAGAGAAGCAACAAAATGGCGTTCAAGCCATCGGTCGCAAAACAAGAAGAGCGTAACTCCGTACAAAAGTTCTAGCGGAATGATTCGGACAACCTCGTGGGTGTGCAAGTGTTTGTTGTTTGGTGATGGTGAAAGGGGTATGTGTAAATGGGCTGAGTGAAGACGCCAATTTAGGTTCACGTTTATAAGGTAGACGATCCGACACACAAAACCCTTTAAGCATCCTGGTAAACCCCTTCTCGGGGTACGCTGACTGGCAGCAACTTATACCCTCCACCGAGTGGGCAAAAGGGCTCCGGAAACTGCTCTGCTATGAACTAGGGTCCTATTTCCCCATTTACCTGTTTACCTATGTGCAAACCTTTAAAACAACATAGTCAAAGCAAAACTCAAAGGATAGATTACCTACTTGCAATACTGACTAACCTGTTTTAAGACATCTGCATGAATTAACGATAGGTAAACTAATGTCCTTTTTTATGTGGACCCGTGTTCTTTGTCCGCGTGTGAGGTCAATGATAAAGAGGCTAAAGGGGATCTGCAAAGTAATACCGCAGAATAGTACAAAACCATAAAATGTATTATCCAACTGAACACCGAGGTATCGCAGTACCTTGCCCTTCCCAGAAAAACCCTTTCATACACATGACTACAACAGATATTTCGCATTGTGACTCGAAGAAGGCTAGTTGTTTGCGTTCTATCTTTGTCTTACTTCGCTCGTTCTGAGTCGCACTCGTCGTCTCTCCCGCCCTCTCATTACTAGTCCTCGCCTTATTGGCAGCGATTAATTGACGTGACAAATTAGCCTACGAACTTTGATTTCTACGAACACAATATAACACATGGGTCCTACTGACGATAGACAATCACAGGTAATTAATTAATGTAATTTCTTCGGCCAATTAAAATCAGGGATGATTATTGGAATCTCCCGCCATTTATATACTGGCATATTTCCTTAAGCTCCAGTTATCTACAAAATGCGTAAGCATATCCGGGAATGTCACAGTGGTGCCGTGACCAGGATAGAATATTTACATAATCCTGGATTCTCAAAATATATTAAGAGATTCTAAGATTCTTCTTCGAGATCCTTCTCAACTTTTCAGAAGAGACCCCCCCCCGCCATAACGTCACAATTGTGTCTCGTTCGAATTAAATTCATCCATCAGGCTTTTAAGAAGATCGGAAACCTACACCTCACTTACTTAGGGAACCGTTTACGCATGCATACTGGATAAACAGGAGTATATTCATAAAACAAACCAGGCTAAATCCAACCATAAAAGCCAGCACCGACATAATGGGCTTAGTTTAGCACTTAGAGAGCCAACTCGAGTCGGAGGTGGGATGTGAAGAAGCCGACTGTTGTGAGAGACACCCCCGAATACATCCTCTCTCTGAAATGCTCGCAGACAAGTGAGCTCATATTATACGAATAAACCGAGCTAAGTAGTTCCGTTGTAATGCATTTCCTACATGACGCCATTAAACATGCACAGTTCCTTCGCGCTTCAATTGCGCTGGGGGCGGCAGGGGGAGGCTCTAGTAATGCAGCGCTCCTCGGAAGGTTAATAGATTTTCTCGCCAGTTAATAAGGTGAACCCACAATAGACTTTGTTTCCTGAGCCGAGGAGCGAAGAACGCGTATACTGAACTAATTGTATTTGTCATGGTATTCGGGGGCGCTGCGAACACTGTCGAGGGGTATTCTGTTATGAAACATGACATTTATTACTCCTGTTAATAATAAAAGAGTCTGGAGCTCTTCGAGTCTAACTGGTGAGAATGGGGCGTTTGGGAGTACACTATTTTTGTTTCCATGCATTGGAGAAGCTATTTCTAATGGAATGATGATGGAAATCTTTATTCAATTTCCAGGAAAGAATAATTTTATTGTCATGGTCGACTTTTCCGTACAGTTCCTTAGATTCGTTTAAAAAGTGGAAAAGGAAATTTATTAAGGGATTTGAAAGAAGTTATTTTCATGTGGACAAATGTGACAACCCATTTTTTCCTACCCTGGAGGTAAAAATATTTGTACCTTATCTCAGGAGCCGCAGTGAATGTATTCTGCTCCCTCATCCCCTTCTACTGCCCACATTTCCTCATCACATCTCCACTCAAGTAGTCTCCCCGTCCGAGACACCCTCTAGACATTTACAACACCATTTATTTGACGTAGTAGGTAATAGCAAACATAACAAACCGATAGTTGTTGTGTTTTTCTTACTCTTGGAGAGTTAAGTTGCTTTTTTGTGGAGCTCGTAATAACCGTCACGTTCCTAACGATCGCATCAAGTTGGCTATATGAGCCGGAAAGTGCTCAACCTTTTAGGCGCTTGGACGCGTATTTCATTTTGTACGGATAACTGCAATTGTTGGTTTTCCGAAACTTCTGCTAGAATTAGCATGTCAATTAGTTTGCTTTCCTGTGCGTTGAAATCACTTGGCACTAAAATTAAAATCAAGTGGAAATGTGAAAAATAAAACACTTTAATCAGTAAAAATACTGTTAGTGCAGAACGTGACAATAACTTCGTGAAAAATAGGGAAGTGAATTTTAATATCGTTTTCACTCTTTGAACTAGAGGTTTGATTTATTATCTTACTATGAACTACAAATCTCATATCACTATAAAAGTAATTGTTCTCCCTTTAAATTTGGATATCCATTTCATCCAATTTAGATTACCTGATCACTTGAAAGCCAACCCCCTGCGAGCAAAAAAGTGTTACTTCCCCAAGGGGAGAAAGAAATAAAATTATAAAGCGAACTTCCGGCCATAACGTTTGTTTTATATGGATATTAAAAAGTTTTTATCATTATGTGCATAAATTTTAATCAGGCCTTTGGAAAAGTTGGAAACCGCCCTCCGCCCCGCGCCGCCCGCGCTCAAACCAGCCGAGTTAGCGTTTATATTAATTTTAATTCAACGTCGCCGTATTGTTCATCATAAACAAAATTAAATTAAATTAATCGTAAATTGTTGTTTAGTATCTTCTTTAGGAGTAATAACAGCGATTTAAAGCTGAAGCTCCTCCAGCGTTTAGTAGGGCTGTTTATCCTTCGAGCTCGTCGTAATTATGAAATTAGATTCGAAATGGGCACTGGGTAAATTTGTACGAACATTGCGTGTCAACGTGACTGTCTAAAAGGTGTACGGGAAAGACGGACAAATGCTGCTACTGACGGTAATAAAAATTTAATAAAATCGACACACAAATGTCGTCTGCCAGGCACGAGCTTTGTTAAAGTTCTTCCTGAAACAACGTACACACAATTTCATATTTTTCATATCACGGAAACTTGCTCTAAGCTCCGGGAATCTCCGGATGAAAATAAAATACAGCCCTGACGTCCGAGATATATGTACAAGAATAAAAGAAATCAGACAATGCAGTTTAAATTCTGTAGCTAAGATTTCGCTCTTCTGTTGTCCTATTTTTAAACATGTTTCCTTATTTGTCCGGGACTAAACAAAAGTGGTGATGAAGCTGATTTTTTAAAAAATATTTTAGACCGACAAGTGATTGTGTATATAACCGTTTAAAAATGTTTGCAAGAAAATGGTGGATTGTTTTTTTATTACTAATTCTAATCTCTAGAATGATTACTCGTACAACGATACCAATATTGCAACAAACAATCTTTTTTAGAGTATTAGTTAGAAGCTTTGTGAAGTGAACATTTTTGAGTTCAATGTAATAATCTTAAGCAAGACTCTTCTGGGTAGTATTTGTATGAGGTTGCAAAGTAGTGATCGCATAAGAACAGGAATGAATCGTTGAAGGTGACCAAACATTTAGGTCGGCCGAAGGGTTTACCTGTCGAGTGTGGTTAAGCTCTCGGTAGTTGTTCAAAAGCTTCGCTCCGACCTTTTGACCCTAGGTAAATATTAGGATTTCATATTTGCAATTACCTGTTGCTCATTGATATACCAGCTGAGGGCGGGGGTTGGGCTGGCGTTGGGCGAGATGCACCTAGCCGTAAGGACTTGCCCTATCTTGTTCTCCCCCGCCACGTTGTCTATCTTAGGGTCGTCGTTGGGCAGGCCTGCAACAAAAAGCGCATCCGACTGTAAAGCGAGGTTTGTTTTCCAATTCATTAGAAAGTATAATTAAGTTGGGGTAAGAAGTTCGCAGTTTTCGGAAGTTTTTCGGAAAATTAACTTCCCCGAGCTTCGGACCCTTGAATTTTATTCGACGCATTAAAACGGGAGGCGAAGTGCGCCTCGGGCATCGTTTTGTCGCGCCGGGTTTAATCATAATAATAATTAAAATTCTTGCGTTCTAGTAAATGAAAAAATAAAATTAATCGCAACTATTGAGTCTTGGGGTTGACTCCAAACCATATTGAATCTTTAAGGAATCGAAGCTATAAAGAATAGACAATGATTGCTTGTACACGAGGTACAGATAGATAAACGGTATTTACATAGCATCGGAGAGCATTCTTTCATGTGTGATATAGGTAACACACCAAGGCGATCGAGAGGCAACTGAGCTCAGATCTGACTACCACTCGAGGACACTAATTTCCGTACCCCGTCATCAACGTTGTAACACATTATATTATTTAATGTCAGAATTTGGGGTTTGTTACTTTAAGTACTGTGGCGCTAAGTTCGGAAAAGAATACAAAGAGTCGCTTTTCCGACGAATTTAAAGTTCTACTAGCATAAGCGATAACTTTTTCACCATCTTCAAAAGTCTGTACTAAAACAGCTCCTAAAGCCAATTGACTGGCATCCGTTTGAATGTTAAAAGGTCTTGAAAAATCGGGACAAGTTAGCACTGGTGATGTTACCAAGCAATTTTTGATGTCGAGAAAGGAAGGATGTTGGAAAGTTAATGACCAAACTCAAACCATTGACGTCTACTACATACCCAAGATATTGAAGTTTCATGAATTGACACTTCTTCTTATTGACAGTTAAACCTGCGGAAACCAGTCTCTCAAACACTTCCTTAAGTATTTCAGTACGCTGTTCAAAACTGGATGTCGCAATAATTATATCATCTAAATAAACAAATATATGAGGTTCCAAATCATGTCCTAAAGTTTGGTCCGCAAAACGTTGCCAAGTAGCCAAGTAGTGGTGAGATTGAATAAGCTGGACCTTCTAGAAGATCAAATGCACACTGAAACAATTCTCCCTGTGATACGTTGGCAGACAGTCGTCTTTCGTTAACTCTCTCCAAAAATGACATCAGGCTCAGACCAGTTCCGTCACCTGAAAATTTATGGTCCCACGTACGCGGATGGAGTTGTCGACTATGCTATGCTCCTGATACGGCTGCAAGATTTGACGTAACCACAGCAGTCGCTATTTTCTCTTCCATCTGTTTCTCATCTAACTCTGCCTCTAAACGAAATAACCTAGCTTTTAAAATTGTTATTGATTGTCATACCATTCGAGGTTCTTCAACCCCATCAAGAGGAATTCTTTCAACCCGATCTAACAAATGTTTTAATTTAGAACATATCGAGTATATTTCGACGTGATACTTTGTAGACGACTAACATAACTTTCTAGACGTTCAATTGCCTCAGCACAACTGTTAAGGTCTGCGTTAACATCAAAATTCACATTTTCAACCAACGGAAGTTTACCAAAAGATTCGGATTTTATATATTCTTGTAATTTCCGACGTAGACCATGTACGGTCTAAATTGTAAATATTTTACAATTTAAGCAAAGTGCTTGGTTAAAGTCGTATGTAGATTTAAATTCAAATATGCGAGCGAATGCAAAAAACGAATTAGAAAAGAATCACTTTAAATTAATGAATTATACCCTTTTCGGAAAAACAGTTGAAAATGTTGAAAAATACACAGACATAAAATTAATTTCGCAATGGGAACGGGTTAAAAATAAAATGGGTTGTGAACAGCTGATATCTAAGTTAAATTTTAAAAGTGTATCAATATTTTCAGAAAATTTAGTTGCCCTTCAATTGCGAAAAATGAAGGTTTTTTATAATAAACCGATATATGTACGATTTTCAGTTTTGGAATTAAGTAAACTTTTAATGTATGAATTTTTTTATGACTATATAAAGAAGGAATACGACAACAAGGCTCAACTCTGCTACATGGATACTGATTCATTTGTATTACACATAGAAACTCAAAACTTATATGCGGACATGAGACAAAATTATTTACATTTACATTTAAATTGAATTAACCACGAACCCTAAATTCGTACACCAATTAATCTCTACACAAATAACAAACATCCATAGTTAATAATAGTAGAAGATAAAATTAAAATATTAAGTGTAATCACTATGTAAGAGATCCTTCCCCGTACTTTTTCTGGCCCCACGTTGAACGCCAAAAATTTGTGACGCTAAGTTAGGAATACAAAGGCTACCTGTTACCCAAACTTGTCAAAAAATGGATACTTATATTCTGTGGTTGTTTTAAAGTTCTGGAAAGCGGATCTGCAATTTTACAGGACAGAGAGAAAAAGAACAATTTGTTAAACCAATAAATAACATACAACATGTCAGAGGGACGAGTCGCAGCTATTTTGACTTTCGAAACCTAGCCGAGGACCCCAAATAGCTCCGGTAGGCGAGCCCCAAAGAGAATCTTGGACAAATTTAACGTTTACATGGCAACCGTCCGCTTGTGTTCTGGACTGTTGTTGAATACAAAGCAGTGCCGATGCTGTTTCATGGCAACTATTAAATTTGTCAAAGATTTTCTTTGAGGGCCTCCCCTGTCGAGGAGGCCCTCGGAAGTAAGGGGTTCCATTCACTATCAGTTTAACTGCAGATCGTTGCCTCCAACGACGGACTGAAGGCGAATATCTCAGATGACCACATACTATCCTTCAGGCCGACTGAAGTG